>JAOUZG010031477.1:4326-46841 GCA_026289955.1 Argiope argentata | reverse complement strand
TATATATATATATATATATATATATATATATATATATATATATATATTGTGTCAACTTTTCCACAATACATTGCATAATTGTTTTGAAATTCAAACCATTTTTAGTTTCATTAAATATTTAATTGAGTGATTTTCTTCCCTTGTTGAAAATGAGAGAATAAACATACCAATACCAGTGTAATTTATAGGACAAATAAAAAAAGTGAAGTCACAGGATTACAAAATTTAGATGACAGACGGATCAGACATTTATGATTTAAAAGCAATATGAGATCATAAGAGTACATCTCCAAAAGAAAGGTTCATGGACACAATAAATAAAAGACTTTAAATAAGACAATTAAAATAACATGCTTTCATTTCGGACAATGTCCCATATCATGGACATTAGGCCACATCTAAATAATTTATCTGAAATCAAATATAACCATACCCCTGCTGAACTAGCTGCCCACCTCTGATGACTAATTGAAAATAAATGCATAACATGACGATTTCATTGAAAATGTATAAGTAAAATTTCCATACTTACCTACTACAGATTGAGGTCTTAGCTTCCTGGCATGCACACTTTTTCTTTTATTAGTAAGTTTGGGAGTAGCCTGAACACAAATGAAGTTAGATTTTAATCACAAACTAGGAGAACATTTAAAGGACATTTCAATAGCTCAATGTGATAATTAGTAGGACACCCATGCATTTAATAAATAATTTTTTTAATTATTGAAATAAATTATTAATGGAAATAGCAAAACTGTATCAATAATTTTTACTTCACTATTAACAGAAATAAGAGAAAAAAATTAATAATACTGGATAAAGGGAAACTTTTTCTAAAGAAATGGTGATTAAATTCAATTAAAATAACATTAAGATTTAAAAAAAAAAAGAGAAAGAAAGCCTTTCAATGATATCAGCAAAAAAATATTAAATTATATATTAATCATATCAAGCAAGAAATATTTCAAAGAGAGATATTCTAATAGAAGATTCTAACACTGTGCCAGTTATTATTATGATCAAAAAAATTCTAGTAACATTAGAGAAGTTTGTTGGTTATTCATAAACTTATGAACCATGCTTTAAAATGTTTTTTTAAAATTACTTGCATAGTGATGCAATAAATATTTTTCAAAATAAATCAAAGATATATTTTTGGACCAAAAGTATTTAAGCACATTTTCAAATGCATGAACTTTTTTTTCTTCCAGAAATTTCTCTAGACCAAGAGTTTCAACAATATTAAGATTATACATGAATTCAAGTCTTGGTAAAGATTTGGCCACAAGGAAATTTCCCCAATCAATGGGAGATTCATATTATATATATATACATATAAAAGTGGCAACTAAGTCATTGCCAATTTCAAATAAGAAGGAAAATTCAGAATTTTTATTAAAAAAAAAATAACTTCATTCAATTAGATATTGCCCGTACTTGTTGATGACCCTTTTCCATCGTTCTGGCATTGAAAAAATTCCCCATTCTTAAAATGTCTGGTCTGTGCTATTAAAAAACTGAATTAGGTGTGATCTGACATCATCTGTGTTATTAAAAATTTTACCATTTAAAGAGTTTTGCATGGAACGAAACAAATGGTAATACGAAGGTGCAAGTTCACGGCTATATTGTGGGGGTGACAAAACATCCAACCCAGTTCCAATAATTTTTGCTGAGTGACCAAAGATGTGCGGGGCCTTGCGTTATGGTGGAAAACTACACCCTTCCGATTTGACAATACCAGCCGCTTTTCTTCAATAGCATCATTCAGTTTGTTGAGTTGTTCAACATACACATTTGAATTGATCGTTTGGTTCTGAGGCATTAGTTCAAAATACTAAATTCCTTTGTCATCCCACCAGACTGATAGCATAATCTTTTTTTGGTGAATCCCTGCTTTTGATGTTGTTTGAGCTGGTTGATCTTGCTTTACCCACTATCTCTTGCGAGTAACATTTTTATAAACTATTCACTTTTCATCACCACTAACTAGGTTTTTCAGAAATGGATTATTTTCATTGTGTCTCATAAGCGAATAACAGATACTATTCCGTTGCATCAAATGATCTACCTTTAGCTGGTAAGGGATCAATAAATCAAGTTTCTTGACATTGCCAAGAGTTGTTAATTTTTTTCAATGCATGTATATTATACATTGAGCTTCTCTGCAATGTCTCGTGTTGTACTGTGATGATCTGAATCGATAATGGCCTTGATATGGGTTTCATCCACTTCAACTGAGTGGCCAGATTGTTGTGCATTTTTCAGTGAAAAATCCCCAGAATGAAATCTTTCAAACCAATTTTGACACTGTCTTACTTTTAAGGCTTCATATCCATATACGGCATATAACTTATTTTGTGCTTGCGATGCATTCTTGTCTTTTCAGAAGTAATACAATAAAATGTGTCAGAAGTGCACTTCATGTTTCTCCATTTTTAAATTGGGATAAAAACGAAACTAAAGAACTAATCGATATGATTTTTTTACTAATCATAAATAGAAATCCACATAGTTAGAAAAAGATATAGGTCAGATGCTCTGACCATGTTAATAAAACAAAAGAAAGTATAGAGGGAATCTATCGACAAAAGCGGCAATCATTTAGTTGCCAACCCTATATATATATATATATACTATAAATTCTAATTTTATAAGTCACTAACTCCCAAAGTTTTGTCTTAATTTAGCTCGTAGTAACTTCCTTCTAAAATGTTATTTCCTGATCTATTCCATTTTTCCTATTTAATAAATCAAATGAAGTATTATAAAGATAATGTGTGATTAAGTTCACATGCCCAGTGGATTTATAATAAATCACTTATATAACGAGATTCTTTTAAAAGAATCCTATATTTCCCTTGTTTAGAGATCAACATGAAGTTAATATGTATAAGAATTCTCGGAAATCTACATGTGTGTGATTTATGAGAATTATTATAGTATATAAGACCTGAGATAAATGTTTCATCCCTTTTAAAACTTTTTCAGCTGGTAAACCTTTTGCTGAGTACTCTTTGAAATGGAATAACACAATTAAAAAGTTCAACATCCTTTTTCTCTATGATTTTCAGCTACGACTCTGCAATCTGCTTTCAATTCGCAGTTGATACAGATTATGTTACATACATGAAGATTTGTACTCTATTTCATAAAAAAGAAATCGTGATGAAAATTGCAAATTGTAATCTATTTCCTCTGAAATAGGTGAATTCAAATTATTTATGTTATCAGTTTCTGGTGAGTCCTTTGTAATCAATTTTTAAAATAGAATATGAATTCATGTATATTTTTCAAATGCTCAAAATTAAAGCCTTATTAATTAAAGCAACTTATCCAACCTTTTTGGAAAAAATTGATTTAAAAAAACTGTAAATATCCAATAGCATTTGATAAAATCTCACATAAAGAAAATATAATAAGATTATTCACTAAACATACAAAATATATTTAAGATTTTTTAAAAAAATAGTTTTTAATCACAAAATTTATGGTGCAATACTAAAGACAAGATATGGGTTTACAGAAACATATTTTTGTCTGATTTATTTTTTAAGAACAAATTGTAAGATAAGATATTTTTCTCCCCTTCACATATGTGCTTCTCAGTAACAAATGTCAGCCACCAGCAAGTAACTAATTTATTAGCATACACAAATATTAAATATCACTAAAAAATAACTACTCTATTTCTCATTATTTGATAACTTTCAACAAAAATAAAATACATGTACACAGTTTTCCAAACTAATCAGTGGTATTATATATTTACATATAATTAGGTTTTCAAATACATAAGGATGTGGTGGGAAAACATGCACTATTAATACTCACTAAATTAAGCCAAGCCAATTGCTGTCAGCATAGAAAAAAAAAGCAATAAGTTAAAAAAATTAATGAAACAATCATCTGGATTAATAAGAAAAAATATTATTCATTAATGCAACTTACAAGTGGAGAATCAGAATTTTCACTGTACGTGTCAAGCTGTGAATCTCCACTATGACTGATCCTAAGACCCCCCTCCACTCCCAAACCGCCTCGTAAGACATCAGGTGTAGTACAGCGCTGTTGGTTCATTTGTTCATGCTACAATAAACAAAAAAAAGTGAAAAGAAATTCAAATTACATCTATATGTTAAAAAAAAAAAACGTGTTTTTTTTTTAAATACAGGTATATTCAGTTTTCAAACCAGAAATTTATTTGAATTATAAAATTTCATTCATACTTTGCAAGTGAATTGCAACTAAACAATACGATGACAGATCATATAAGGTATTTTCAAAATATTTTACCAATTTTCTAATAATCATTTTATTTAATGAAATAGAATAATACAAGTTTGCTTTCTTATAACACATTTTTTTTTTAAATCTTGCTTAACTGGTAGTGTAAATTTAATATCTGAAAAAAAAATTAATCAGTTATAATTTAGATAAAAGGTCATTAGAAAGATTCACTTCATTTAATATATAATTTATTAATAATCATTTTAAAATATATAATTCTATGCACCAAAAATTTAGGAAATTATTTAATTAAAATTAAATATAATTAAATTTTAAATAAATTTAAATTTTAGAAAATTTATTATTTTGAAAGAATATGTCATGAAAAAAAAAAGACATTTTAAAAGTTCTATAGAATAATATACACTTTAAGACTTAAAATTTTCTTTGGTGTGTAATCATTAATAGCTATTTCATATTTATTATAGAATTACCCGCACATTTTTCTAGACAATTAATAAGATTTATTGGAATCAGTAATAAAAGAATTTCTTCGGTGCCACATGAATTTTTTCCAATCAAATCTAACCAATAATAGAGATATTTTTTATTTTATGACATTTTTTTTTGGAGAATTTTTCTCTTGTTTTAAAAATCTTCAATACTAAAGAAGATATCCATGATATCACAAATACATCTTATATGTTTCCATCAGCCAACAAGATATATATCAGAATTTCATTTTGAAGATTAATTTCTAATTTAGAACAGATCCTACAATACTGAACTTTGGCTAGCTGATATAAATGAATTCTGAAGCCAGTATTCTTTTCTCTCACAACAAAAATTTATTTTTTTCATCATCATAACAGACACAAGTATACAGATACTTAGGATAATTAAATTTTAGAACTACAGTTTCTCAGTCACAAAGCTGAGAATCTGATACCAGACTAGAATGATTCAGAATAAAATATTTTGTAAAACAATTCAAACAGCTAACAATTTTCATAATACTTTTCTTTTTTGCACTTTCCAACAAATTTTGAAGTTAATTTGCAATTTTCATACAATAAAATATAGGACTTTATAATACTTTATAAAGTAGTGGGTTATTTTAATCATTTAATTATATTGTTAGATATTCTATTTTTGTTTTCAAAGAAACATATTTTTAACAACATAAAAGTTTTTCAACATACCAGTTCTCTATGACTTCGTGACAAGGACTCTATGAGTTCATCTAATATCCGGTCAGAAACATGTGCAGCAACTGATAAATTAACTTCACTAAAAAAATCCAGCAGGATTAAAAAATAAGAATGTAGACTTAAAAATAATTAAAATTCAGATTTTAAGAGCATTACCTGACTTTATTCAAGACACTTGTTCCAGTTTGTTCTAGAAGTGCATGGCGCACAAATTCAATTGGTACAATACCTCTTTCTTGACATAACTTTTCTAATTCCCTTCGAACCTATAAAAAATAGTAATCAATTCAAAATTCAGAAATTTTAAATGAAAATGTTCCTTTAAATTAGTAAGATGAATATAAGACTATTCCATAACCACTTTTATACACCTAAAATTTCTGAAGTCTATTCTTCTAAAAATAATTAGCTTATTGAAATGCAGCTTATTTTAAGTATGATTTTGTATTCAAAGAAAAACTATTGTAAATCAGTGGGAATGGTCTGTTCAAACCTTCATTATATACTCTAATAAGTTTGTGAAGCCACAGAAGCCTTGCATGGCTTTAATGTACAACAGTTATAAAATATTACCCTTTGGCATAAATTTAGAATTTTTACTGAATTTAGTGTGTCATTCTTGGCAAACTTTTTTGGCAGTTAATGCCTAACAAACATTGATATTACCCAAAAATCGAATTTGCATTTTAGACATGTTTTTCTCAACTGACTGAAACAAAAAATTTGACACAAAACTGTACTTGTAATCATAAAATCCCATACCAAAATTAGATATACTTCAGTAACTGCATTTTTTAATTATCACAATTACATGTTTCTGAAAGTACAGAGTGACAATAATCAACCGATATTTGGATTTAGTTCAAAATTTTACAAGTGTCTACAATATTGATGTTAAATCTGTATATCCAATTTTAGTATTTAGCTCTCTTCATTTTACAATTATTGTGCTTATTTATATTACAATAGTCAGACAAACAGACTTCGTATGAACAGATTATACTCAAAATTTCATAGAAATCTGCAAATTTGTAGTACACACCATATACCAAATTTCAATCGTCCAGCCCAGAGCATTTCTGAGTTATCTTTGTCATAAACAGATATTTCAAAAAAAAAAAAAAAAAAAAAAAGGAACCTAAGAGAGGTATGAAACTTGGAGATTTCTTAAAAAGTCATATTTGAATTTTTTTGACAATTATTATACTTTCTCTATGCTAAGTAAAAAGGAATGATTTAAAACAAAATAAAGTATTAAAATTTCTTTAAAAGTTCAACATTTTTTAAACTATGTAAACTTTGTATATAATTTTCCATGACAGAAATGTGTGTTCAAAGCCTCTATTTGATTCTGAAATTTCCTATTTTTCAAAAACCTGTGTCAAGCAGTAATAGATACTGATTATTAGGATAAAAACATTTGTAAATATTCAATGCGACTTCCCTTGACGGCATAATTCATCCTAATTTAATAACAAAATTCCTCCTATATTAATCACAGTATATTTAAATTCATCTTAGTTATAACAACCATGATTTAAATTTTAAGTATGTAACTGGAAATAGCATTAAAAAGAATTCAATATATTATCCTAAATATACATTCCTTCCCTCATTTAAAAAAGAAAAAAGACATTACAGTCAAGTAAAGAAGTCATTTACGAAAAATGTGCATTTTACGAGCCAAAGCTTGAACACTCAATAGAATGATTTAGTCCAGTTTTCCATAAAGAATTCCTTTGATCTATATACCAGTTGGAAGGTATACTATTTTACTGGAAAGTAACAAAGCCCTCTGTAATTACATCAGGGCCCAAATTAGCTACATTTACCAATGCCTATTCTTAGCAAAAGCATCAATAAATAAATAAATAAATAATATAAATAAATAATTAAAAATAAAAAATAAAAAAATGAACAAAAAAGGCTTTTAATCATAGAATCCTCTTTTAAACAGTTAGCAGAAAGCTCATATGATCAACAAATACTTCAAAAGACTTTCATTTTCATTACTTCTAAGGTTCAGTTAATCTTTAAGGGGGGGAGCTGATAAAACTACTGTTTTCCAATTGTAAACTTAAATATTATCTGGTTGATATGTAATCGCATCTCACTAAATTTATAACACAAAGAACTTATATATGAGAGAAAATTTAAACCTTTTAGTTTCTGAAATAGGGACAATAAGTAAAATTGTAAGTTATGCAATAACAGCATTAACAGTAGTTTTTTTTAAAATAGATATAAATAATTAATAAATAGCTTTTCAGATTCTTTTCAAATTGCCATATTTTGTTTGATATGCTACAACAACTTACATCATCAGTAATTATGTTTGGACATTGATCTTCAACACATTTCAGCATGCAAGAAGCTGTACTCTGAAATATAATAAGAAAATTTAAAAAAAAATGAAGCATCATTAGCTTTAATAAAAATAATAGAATCACCTTTTTATAGCTAAAAATTTAATGATATAATCTTTTTCTCTCTCTCTATATATATAGTCATAAATATTTTAAATAAGAGAGAAATAAATCTCGGTAAAATATTAAAACCAAAAGACAACAACACACAGCTAATTACAGAAGACATAAAACTTGCATGAAACAGCCAATCAGAAGTAAGAACACATCTGCAGAAAAGTTATAAATCAACTAAACATAACATTACACAAAACACATGGCAAAATGCTTGCAGAAGAACAGTTGAAATGTTTGAATGAAAATAAATATCAAGGAAAGACTTTATCAAATTATGTATCTTCCTTATTAATTGGTACAGTTAGGGAAGAATGTACATATTGTGGTGCTCTTTTATTTCCAGCAGAGCATTGCAAACCTAAACACAAATGTTGTCAACACAGTACAATTCAACTCACTGTTACTTATCCAGAAGCAATAGAAGTTCTTTTGTACAGCAGTCATTCCAAAGCAATTACTTTTCGCTAAAATATTCGATTACATAATTCTTTTGAAGTGGTCTCTTTTTGCCTATCACAAAATATTATTCAAAGGTATAAACTGCAATACTTTTAAAAGTGATATCAATGATTAAAAAAAGAATTGATTGCATTACTCTACCGCAGAATAGTCCATTATGATTGAGAAGCAAGCAAGAGGATAATTACTTAGAAATTATAGGGAGTTGGAGAGTGGTAATGAATAGATGACAGCCCCTTACTTCACTCTAAGAAGTACTTAATATTTCTTAAGAAAGAAATACTTTAATAATATGCACATGGTAAAATTTTTTATCACTTGAAATAAAACAATGACTTTTACTGGAATATACTCTAGAAGATTGATTGATGAAAAGTATTTATAAATTAGTTATGTTTAAATTATTGTCACTGTATTATCTACAAATAAATTTTCTTGACAGATAGCTCAATATTAATAATGAAATAATGCATCATGATTAACATTTCATGAATCCAAAAGGAAAATGACTTTTTAAATCAGATAAGCAGCCTGTAGTATACAATAATGTTAAATATCCTTATTAAAATATTTTATATTTTGAAATGATCTGGAAAAATATTTATAAAACACAAAACCAAAATTAAAGTACTTCAATGAAATAGATGCTATTAAGTTAACTTACAATTAGATGACCTTCAACAGTATCCCATAATTCTTTAACAAAATCCTGTAACCGTGATTCAATTGTATTTCCAGATTCTTCTTGCAAAAGAACAACTTCATGAAGCCTTGTCAATAGCTGTGTAAAATAATAATAATAATAATAAATTAATAAAGATGAATTTCAGAAGCATTACATTAAATATAAATAAATTTATAAACTATTTTATAGCATTAGAAATTAAAAAACATTTTCTATATTTAAGAAAGCATGAACAGAAAGTAACTTGAAGTGTTTCGTCCCAGTAGTTTTTATTAATATATCAATACTGACAAAACTTAAGTTATGTATTACATTAATTTTATGCATTTAACTTTATAATCCAAGAATGCCATGCAAATGTAAATATGAAATAATTGAAAGAATGCAAAGTGAAATAGTAACAGGCAATATTTTCATTTGACCAATCTTCCAGTTTAAAACAATATGCTATTATAAAGAGGATGACTAACAATTCATCAAATATTCAAAAATTTCACCATTTGTGGCCATCCTGCTAACCTTAATTAATCTATTGAATTTTTGTTTGATACTCTGTCACTTTGTGAAACAAAATTGGCAGTTTTTCAATTGAATGTAGAACCTGCAGTTCAATAAAATTTGTTGAAATGTATCCAAAAGTCTACTATATCTATACATTTTATGGCATTGACTGTTTCTAATTTTTTACATCTTCAGAAACTAGGATCTATATGCAAGAAAAAAAAGTGTTACTCATTAGGATTAAATAAAGTTTTCTAAAATAACAGAAGACTTCTTCCCAAGTAGTAAAACTTTCTGTGTGAATTCTTCCTTAATTTTTTTCATTAAGAACTAAATGTTACTATAGAAATTAAAGATGAATTGGGAGTGCTCCAAATATGGTCTTTCTATTCTGACTTGTAGAGTTCTTGACTCCATTCCATTCAAAAATATAAGGCCTTGCAATGCTGTCAAAATTAGACATATATTTACTCTCAAACATTAGTTCTTGGTTTTCATACTTGGATTTTTTTTACTGTTTATAGTCTTGCCTGTCATTTTGGAAACATAATAGTCAAACCAGTAAATATTTTCAACCTTAAAAATCCTTTCCTATCATATATCTGTTTATATTAGTCTAACATAACCATCATTGGGATATAATTTTCTTTTTAAAAGTTATGTAGTATGAATATGAATTTTTCATCTACAGACTTAAAATAGAAAGGCTGAATCTGCCTGACAATTCACTTAATATCCCAAATATAAATATCTTGTTGCATTGATGAAGGTCTATCATATCTTACAATAGCAAAGAAAAGAGTCACAGAAACACAGAAGGAAAGTTTTGCAAGACTTTTATATACATACCATTAAAATGGTAGCAAATTAAATTATTATCCTCTTTGATAAAAATAGAAGACAATCTACAGTCACTTCTTAACTAAACAATGGATGTGATCAATTATAAACAACAAATTATCCATACCTGTTTGGCATTGTTAGCATCACTCAGATATCCCTCAGCTTTTTCAACATCCTCACTCACAATTCCCTCACCTGCAAGCCGTTTAAAGTTGTTAACTGAATCCTGAAGGTGGACCATTAATCGATCTACAGTCTACAACAGAAAGAACAGAACATTTATCATTGATGATGATATGATGGCTTGAATATTAAGTACAAAAGAAATTATAATGTAAATAGATTTATTAAACATTTTAAGCTATTCAATACAAAATTTTTACGAAAATGATCTTCCACTACAAATTTATTATACTGATATGATATTTGAAAAATGGAAAAATTAATTTTCATCAGTGATTTCTGAAACCAGTGAATCTATTTCCTAAAACTTTATCTAATAGAAAGATTCTGAATTTATGTCATTAGTCTAATGAACTTACTAAAAAAATAATTCCAAACATTAAAAATTTCAAAATTATTTAAGTAGCAAATATTCTTTTCTATTCCTGGTAGGCAAAGTTTTATTCAATTTTATGTGGGAAAAAATGACAAATAAAATTTAAAGACAAAAAAGACAGAATGCTTAAATGAATGCTTTAAATAATGATAAGGTACAAAAGTTTTACAGGAGGAAAATTAGTCAAAAGTTTGGAATCCAAGCAATAGTAATTTATATGGATTTATTTTGAAGCATTTTGAAGCCTCAGTGTTTAGAGGCTTAGTCTTTCATTTAATCATGCCTAAGAGAAAAAATGTATAAAATAATACTACTACAGGACGTTTCTTCTATACATTATCTAAAATATGATGCATAGTAAATAATCAGTTAATTTAAGACGCAAATGTTCTGAAATGAAACACATTAATTTTTAAGAATTTTAAATGATTATTGATAAAAATACAACTAAAAATGGTAGAAATATCAATTAATAAAAGGTGTTTCAGAAACAGAACAACTTCAAAACATTATTAAAGATTTTCTGTTTTATTTAATTTATTTATATATATATATTCATTATATCACACAGCATACTGTTAGTAAAATTGATGCATCATATTATTTAAACAAAATAAGCTTTACAGTGACAATTTTGCATTTGTCTTCTCTTTGTCCAAAATGTAATAGAACTGATATTTGAATAAAATCAATAGAATTAAAATAATGTTTGAGAGTAGAGAGTGAGGATTCTTTTTAGAACATTGAATATTTTAAAAGTATTTAAAAAAGAATAATATGAAATGGCAGCTCTAATTATAGTTCACTAATTTATTTTAATACTTTTAAGTTTAAAATTCAAACCCCTGGTTTTTAATATCACAAATATAAAAGAAAAAATTCATTAAAAATATTACAATAAAATTACAAGATATCTATATCGAATTGCTAGTAATTCATAGAGAAAATTAATATTATAAAATGAAAACATTTATCTTTAGAAAAAATAAAGATTACAGATTAGATTTTCATGTCTAAATAACTAAAAAAAAAAACATCAATTTTTACTTGTTGAGCTGAACTAAGTAAGAATCCTTGTTGAAGCCTAAAAGCTCGACCATTAGCATATTTTTTAGGCGATACATTACGATGTAAGCACTCTTCAATCTATAAAGTGAGAAAAATAAATCAAATCATTCTTAATTCATCATATTAAGCAATTTTATAAAGAATTAAATAATTTTACCCTTTTTAATGCAGATTCTGTCTTTTCAGGAGCAATTTTCATAGCAGCTGTTGCATCAAATATAGGACAAGGCATATATCTTAGTGTAAAATTCCTAGAATTTTTTAAAAAAATATTTTTAAGGGAAGAAAAATAATTACAAAGTTTTAATGAAACAATGCAATTAGTTTGACTTTTATTACAATACAGTTATTACAATACTAAAAAATATTATTTAAATCATAATTAAAAATTTCTTAAAACTAGGAAACAAACAGAAATTTAACAATCTTCCACATTACTGAAAAGATTATTCTTTAAATTTTAAAGCTTATAAATATCACTTATGAGAAAATATATTTTTGGTACTTACAGCAAAAAATGTCAAAAGATTGTATGAATATTAATAAAAATAATCAAACAAAATTCTCATAAGCATCAAAATTTTGCATTCATCTTCACAGATGGATCAAAACTTTAAATTATATATTATTTGCAATGGTCTTTTCAGAAATAAATTCTAGGTTTTAGAAGCCATCATTCTCTGTGTGTGTGTGTTTTAACCACAGAAATCATCACATTTTAGTTTACACAGGTTAAAATTTTAGACCAACTTTTTGAAAGTTATATTTACATGATTTACAGAATATTTTGCAATTACTGAATAATCAGAGCCATCCATTGATTTCAAATTATTTAAAAGTTGATTATGAATATCTCTCTCAAGGTTTTACCATTTTAAATTTCTATATACCATCTCATTTGAGAATAAATGGAGAGGAGAAGGCTGACAAATTGGCATCTTTTTCACTATGTGTATCCCTTATGTGACTTTAAAAAAAACATTATCATAAATATCAACATTATCCAGCAACAAATATATGCGCACACTGATAAATTCAGTGGACTCTTAAAACAGAGAATACATTGCATGCACTAAAGCCTGTTATAAAACACGCCTTATTTAAGAAATTGGGGGGGAGGAAGACATTGATTCAATTACCATTGAGAGAATAGGCTTCTATGTATTCTTATTATGATTGTCCACTAATTGTTTACTATATTCTGCTTTAATTGTCTATTTTTTAATCCTCAATACTTACATCAACAACTTTAATCAATCACTTGACATTGATCAGTGATATCTAATACAATAACTTTTTCATTTTTAAAATTCATTAAATTTTACTCTGTTATTTATTTATTTAATTTAATTTTGCCATTTTACTAAGTTTTGCACAAGATATCTTTAAAATTACTATTATTTGATTAGTTTCCCAAGTCTTTATTAAAACTACTCATCAATTAGATACAAAATTATCTTAAGACAATATAAATCATACTATAGGGTTGACACAACAAATAATACTGGTTAATGAACTACATAAAATAATCAAAGAATATTAATTTCAATTAAATTACAAATCGACATATCACATGTTTGGTGTTACAATAACCTGCCCAGTAAAGTACAAGCAGGCAGATACATATTCATTTTTATTATTAGAAGGCACAGTAAAATGGTTTTTAAAGACTTATAAGAAAATAATTTTAAGAAAAACAAACTATACTTTTCTAAAGCATAAGCTACATCATGAAACCCTTGAGGTGGAGTAGCATTTTTGTCCCAAAGGATGGATTTCAATTTTGAATTAATCTGAAGAGCTTTTGCAAGAGTTTTGGCTCCAGCACCCCCCATGTAATTGCCCCTGAAAAATAAAGCAGTTGAATTGTAAACAATAAATGTTACAAATTAAAATTATGCAAATCCATTAGTTGTTATAAATGCTATTCAAGAGCACTAATTTACAATTTTTGGATGTTAATACTGAGAAACCGTGAATAGCAGTAGATGATATAGTATCAAATATTACTCATATATCAGCTTATTATGCATGGCCTCTTTTAAAAATATATACCTAACATAGCTCTAATATATAAAAAATCAAAAATTTTAAATGCCAATTGTAAAAACAAAGTACACTCATACCCATAAATTGAGGATAATACAGTCACTCCGAAATTGAACGCTAAAATAATTAAATAACCCATAAAACGATTAAACTACAGGAAACCACTAGATAACACTAATAGTACATTACAATGGTTATGACATAAAGGTCACATTTAAAATGATTTTTGCATGGTAGAATTATTGGTCATCTGGAATGTTTAAGCAAACCCAGTTGGAAGCATCTGAAGAACTTCAAATCACCTTAAGTGTCATCTCCAGGATTTCACAATGATTCTAAGATGATGATAATAAAAGTAGATGTTGGAGCACAGGTCGTCCCTAAATTTTAAAGCTGAAAAAGGGCTTGTGTTTGGAAGTTTTGACCAAAAGAAACAGACAGAGCACAGAATCAGACCTGTTCCATCTATCCTGTTCCATCTTACATATCTATGGTTTATTGGTTAACTCTTCAGCCACTGATATGACAGTTTCAAGGCAGACAGTGTACAGACGCTTAGTACAGATTGCCTGAATTCTTAGACCTGTCAAATGTGTTCCACTAACTGAAACTCGTTATCGCCAGCAGTTAGACTGGAGTAGAAAGCATGCATCGTGGATAACACAACAGTGAGCTTATGTGATGTTTTCCAACGAGTACAGGTTTAGCTTGTAGTCTGATTCTTGCCAGCCTTTAATATGGAGAGTGTCAAGTACCCGTTACCAGCAAGAGAACATCACTGAACTACATTGTTATGGTGGTGCAAGAGTGGGGAGGAATTACTCTGGGTTCTGGAAATGATCTGCATGTTCAAATGGAACCATGGTAGATCAAATCAAACTGGGCTTCATTCTGGAATAATATGTACGTTTGTTTCATTGCGTCACACGCGCAAAATTTTCGTGTATGGATGACACTACCCATCCTCACCTTACAAACATTGACGGAAGGCACAATACTGTCAACACAACACCAATGCATACTATGAAATTATTGATCTGATCTTGTAGAATATTACATTCATTCATTTATTGCATTCATTTGTCTTAGATTGGACTTGAATCTTATAGAGCATGCGTAGAACATGATAGGCTGGCAAGTTGCAGCCCATCAACCACATCCTACATATCTATCAAAACTTCAGAAAGCAATGCTTGATGAGTAATGTAATATTCCACAAGATTAGATCAATAATTTCATAGTATGCATTGGTGTTGTGTTGACTGTATTGTATCATCTGGCAGACTTTTTATAAATTAACCATCATATAAACCATGTTTTTTCTTCTTCCGTAATTGGCTTCAGGGAGCAACAACAAAAAAATCACAGTTTTTACTAATGATATCAAAGGTATAGTTATTATCAAAGATATACTTCCTATATAATAACCATCATACTAACCATGTAAAATTGGATATTTTATTTTATTTATTTATTCATTAATATTACTTTTGTAATTTGCTCAAGGGAACAAAAAATTGCAATTTTTTACTACTGATATCAAAGATATAGCATCTTTATTGTTCTTTACCTTTTGTTTTAATAAATTGGTTTTACATATAAAATTCATTTGTTTAGATTTTGATTCTTTCTTTTCCTGAACTTGCATTATCCTTAATTACATGAGCGCAGAAAAATTTTAATAAAACTTTTGGGATAAGCCCACTCAATATTGAAAGCAAACAAAATGTATAATTTCTTTCAATGAACTTCCCCTCAAAATATAAAAAAAGCACATTTTTATCTTTATGATAACTTTAAAAAAATGAAATTAAAACATTCATTTTTAAACTATGGGGGGAAATGTAGGTGAAAATAGGAGTTAAAAATTTACATAAAAAATGAAAGCTATATTATATTTCTTAACGGAATTATTTTACTAACAATATCTAGTTAATTACTTTTTTGTAATCTATAATGACATTGTCTGCTGACAAATCAATGGCTTAACAAAGATAACTAATGCCATGGTATTATTTTCATATGCCATATAATTTTTTTTCAACATTTCATTTTAAATCCTTTAGTCACAGACATATAACTATTCGAAAATAATCGAAATAAAGTAAATAACTAAATTTTATATAGCTTGACATTGAGATTAATTATATTCATCAAAGTATTATGTAAGTAAATACTCTGATGAATTACAAATTTTAATTTTTTAAATGGATTCTCTGCCCTTTGAATCTTATTTAAAAAAACATTCTTCAGCTGCTAATATTTGAACTAAAATAAGTTTCACTCCTAACAACTAAATCAATCACTAAATATGGCTGGTTTAGAACCTGAATATCATATAAAAAATGGGTGAATTTAAACCACAGTTGCATCAACAGTCTCAAAGAAGATACACGATCAATGCCTAAGATTATGAAAATAGTATTTGCTCTAAACTATTCTATTCAAAACTTTATAAAATTTGAATAGCTTAGATAAGATTTCATAGCAGTAAATAGTAATATTCATTTATTTTTCAAAGTTGAAGTGTCGAGAAAATTTTTCAGAATATAATTCCTTGTTACCAAAGCACTGTATAAATTTTGTGAAGTATATTTATAAAACAAATATATTATATATATATATATATATATAAATGATGAAGCAGAAACATTTTTAATGAATAATTTGAGACATTACATAAATTATGAGAATTATTCGGAAGTGCATATAAGGCTTCAATGCTGCATGGTTCTGTTTCTATCTATTCGTATCTATTTTTTTAAAAAAAAATGCTTGGCTTCAGTTAAAAATGTTTTGTATTAATTGCAGTTTAATGTACCAGAGAAAGATAAATAATAAAATGAATAGAAAGGTTTAAGGCCTCCATAACAGTACAAGTGAATATATGACTACAAAAATTTGAATATTAAAAACATTTTGCTAGAAAAGCTATTGAGATATCAAATCACATAAAATATTTAAATGAAAATTTTAGGCAACTTTAATACTGGCAAATTGACAGGTAAGTAATAATAATAAAAGTTTAGATTCTTATAAAAATTAAAAATAAACAGTAGAAAAAGTTTTTATAAAAAATTGTAACAAAGTAATGAAATTCATTAGCAAGAAAAATAGAAAATATGAGTTAATATCAAATATTTCTTTCAGTGTTATTATTAATATAAAATAAATACAGTGCTACATGATATTTTTATTATATATACCTAAAATTCATTATTTTTATAAAAAATGTTGAGATTGTTTTTTGTTTTGCATAATAAGCTGCAATTGCTTAATGCTTATTATAATTTGCTTAATTTCTTAACAAACCAGAATATAATATAAAAACATACGTAATATCAATGGTAGTTAGGCATTGGTTACTACCAAGAGCATTTATCACAACACAAGCATCACCACGTAACTTGGAATCAGCTAAAGACAGGGATTCTAACACTGTATCTTCCTCCTGGATGAGCTGAACAATGGAATCCATCACTCGCTGCATGTATCTAAATATTAATAACAATTTTTTAAATTAATATAAATATTTTTTTAAAATATCAGATAGAAATGACAAATATACCAAATTGTAAATACAAAAATACTTTTCTTCTTACTTAGGCTTAATATTTACAAAATTTCTTCCCAAAGAAAGGTGCTTAATTGACTTGTTTTTCGATACAGCATTCACAATGTTTGCCAAATCCACATCGAAACCTGCAAATTAAAATCAATAAGACCATGCTCTTGGAACAGAAAATTAAAAATAAATAGAAGATAAACAGCATTACTTATACATAAGTGGAACAAAATATTAATAATGGATCCCTCTATTAAAAATGAAAGAAATAAAAAACACTAAAGAAAGAAGTTTTAAAAAATGAATTTTAACGTTTACCATTTTCACTGATATCTAGACTGCAAAGACATCGTATCCCAGGTAAACAAGATTCCAAAACCAAAGCACCATGAGATTTAAGTTCATTATTACTGAGGTCAAGAGACATGTCAGTAGCAATTTCATTACAAGCAAGTCCAAGAAGCATGGCTCTAAAATATAATTAAAGAATTGCTTACAAATTTTATTAAGTTGTACCTTCTTATCATTACTCTCATTCAAATCCTCATCAACATAATTGAATTCTGACTGAAAATTTAAATGAAAATGCAAAAAAATTTGAAGTTTAAATTAATGCGTAAAAAGAAAATAAATTATAAAAAATACTTCAAAAATAATAAATATTTACTTAGATTTATAATATTTTCTAATAAATTTTTTTAATGATATATATTCTTTTAATGAACATTTAAATTATTCAATATTTCAATGTACAAAATTCAGATATATTTCTGAGAACTTACTTCAAAGCTTCTACTGGCAACTTGTTTCCAGACATGTTTAATTGTTTAAGTGCCACTGTACTCGAAAAAAAAGCTTTAAATGAGGGAGGTACATTAACTTCCTTTGACTTTTTGGCAGAGAACTGATTCCTGGACAGGTTTAAAACAGCCAATTTTTGTGTGCATCCACGAAGCAAAGCACCAAAAACCTATAAAAATTAAGTGCATTTACATATATAATTTAAGTTACAGATTTATAAACTACAGAATATAATCCATTTTCGAATGCTTACAAATTAGATAGTTAAAGAAACAACAAAATAAGGTGCATGGATAAAAGAAAATATCTAGAAATGTATTTCCATACATAATTTTCAAATCTAATCAGATTACACCAGGATTATGAAATTGTATTGAAGAAAAAAACTCATACAAGATAATGTTCGGATTTTTTATCACTTGTATTTTTCTGTTGAGAATTGGATGAAAAAAGTATTAAACTAGTTCAATAACAAACAAACAAACAAAAAACATTTGATTTATTGATAGAGGAAAATGATATAATATCTGAGAGTTTCCTCAAGCGTTTCTAAATACCTGACCTGTGTAAATAACAAAAACTGTTGAAAAAAATAAACTTAAAACATTACAAAATACCTAATGATTGACAAGCAACATTAATTGATTATAGTAATGGAATTATTTACAATTCAGCATATACCCCTTTAATAAGCTATTCAAGAGACTGTTGCAAAATGATATATTAATGAGAATGATGAATGAATATATAACATACTAGAAAGAAATTCCACTTTGACCGTTTTAAGAGCAGTTTTTCTCCTGTTTTCTCTATCTCTTTAGAACTCCAAATTTACCTTCTTGTATTCTTATTTTTGATTGATCATACCAATTTGTATATTCTTGTTTAACAAGACATAAAAGGTTAAACATATACTTATTAAGTATAACTTAAATAAATTCTACAGTATGCAAAGATTAAAAAGTTAAATTCGAATTTTTTTTCAAATTGCAACAAATATGGCTCACTACATATTTCATACTGCCTCTTCCAGATTACAATCCAGCATTTCAATAAATGGAAAAGCTTGTTGTTATAGAAACTATGAATAGAAAAGAAATATAATTAAATGTTTAATATGTGTTGGAATTACTAGATCAATTACATATCCTGGATCCTTTCTCCAATTCATCTCTTTTGTTGGTTTTCATTCTAGATGCAATCAATATAAAATAAGAAAAAAAGCTTTCTTTAAGAAAATTAAGCATTTTTTTCCCTTCAAAATTAAGCAATTTTTAGGTACTTAATAGATGTTTGAATTTAAGCCTTTTCATGACCCTGCATATGCTTAACAGAAAACATCAAATATAAAATAAAAACAAAACCCTGTTCAAGATTGAGTAAACAAAATAAAAATCAAATACTTACAGTATCTAAAGCACATTCAGTGCCAGATAAATCTAGATGTGTCAGAGCATTAGGTTGAGCCAAAAAGTTATACAGATTCTATAAACAAAGAAGTCTATTACAATACAGCAAATACAATACAAAGCAATCGAATAAAACAAATACTACACATATCATAGTTTAACAGGAAAACAAAATAATAATTACAAAAACCCATTATAGAAATTCAAACACACTTTACAGCAGACCAACAACCTCTGACAAGAATAACACACACACATGCACAGAGAGAGAGAGAGAGGAAAACAATATTACACTTAATAATAATCTGGTATGCTTTTTGTTGACTACACACAAATACTTTAACAAAGCAGAGTCTCTTATAAAAGGATTTTCTTACATTGACATCTTCTTTGAAGACATTATCACTAAGGTTGAGGAATGTAAGAGTGGAAGGCATAGCTCGATTGAGAGAAAGAGCATGGGCTAGAGTGTTGATGCCTTTTGCAGTAAGTCCAGTACGACTTAAATTCAAATGAATGAGACCTTTTTGCAAACGACCTACAGTTCCACCAAGCTGACCAGCACCTAAGAATAAAAACACAATTATATTATTAATAAACATTGTTTATATTTTTCAAAGCAAAACTCAATGTGAGCTTTTTCTTACAATGTAAAATATACAGAACACATTATCACAGAAAATATGGTTTCGCATAGTCAAAGTTTGGAATTCTGGAAGTTCGAAAGATGTACAGATTTTTTAATTCTAATATAAAACTATATCTATGCTCTATCTTTGATAATAGACACAAATTAATTAGAATTTATTTTCAATTATGCACAAAATCAGCATCCTTAAAATTAAAAAAATTTCAATAATTAAAAAGAATTTCATCTCCTCTTCTCAACATCTTAACGCAAATCGTTTGAACTATGCTATTATATTTTATTAAGGTATTAATATTAAAGTCTTCTCATACAATGGTTTTAAAATTAAGAATTAACAACTTTCATTAAGCATTGATGATTCTCAACAAGTAGATTTCAGAATTTCCTTGTATTTCTATCTCCTCTTGACAAGGGAAGTCATTAAATAAAAAATTCCTTTCTTACTTATATCACAATCTATGGAATAACATGCCAGACAAATTAAAATATAAGTCTCCATTTTAAACTTTAGAAATCTCAATTTTTTCCAATAAGTTTTAAAATATAAAAAAGAAATCTTATAATAAATTTTTTAAAATTAAATAATTAAATTATAACTGTTTAAAGCAATAGTTAGAAATTAGTAAGAAACCAGACGTCTTTGAGAAACAGAGCTACTTCATATTAAAAACTATCATAGCAAATTTCTTTAATTAATATTTGGAAAAGCAACAAAGCTAATTAATTAGAATTTTAAAATTAAGAAAAATGATAGATTTGGAAATAATGTTAGAAAAAAATATAAGCAACTCATTACATAAAATAAATGTCAAAATGGTAGAATTCCCTCCCCTCCCCATCGCCTTTACATAGTTATAAAATTATGTTACATAGCTATAAAACTACAATTTTACTCTTATTTGAAATTTATGATGAAGGAAAAATTGAATGTAAAATAAATTACTATGTCAAGTAATTTAAGATCTGTTAAGAAGCTCTTTTAGTGTTAGTTAAATTATTCACATTACTCAATAAAAAACAAACATTTTAATTGTGGTCCTTTCTCAACTTGACAACATTCCCAACAGATAGAAAACAACCTTTATAACAATCCCACAGATAGAAAAAAATGCTTCACAATTTTAACACTACTTTTTATAAGACAAGGTGTTCTTTTTTGTTTTGTTGTTATTGTTGTTATTAAGTAAAATAAATAACAAATTTGTGAACGAAAAAAATCACAAGAATAATTGCAAATAAAAAAATTACCTTGTGTAATTTTGGCAATTATTCCACACAAACTATTTATACCTAAAAAAAAGAAAAAGAATATTTGATATAAAAATACAAACTCCTTTTAAAAAATTAAAATTATTATAGCAGCTAAAGAGCATTAAATAATTATTTCAGGATTTCAAAATAAAAATTAAATGTTCTTTTTTACATTAAAATATTAAAACTATTGTTAAATAACATGAATATTATTGGAATGAAGCTTTATTTACAAAATACTAAAATAAGAATATCAATTTAAATCAATTTATGATAACTTAATAATTAAATAGAATATTATATTCTGCTTTAATAATTTTGCTCACTGAATTTTGACAAATTCCTAAGCATCCAATATTTTGCAAACTAAGTAATATGAATATGCAATACATTTTAGTAAAATATGAATATAGTTATAATTATATTAACATTTTGTGAGACATAAATACTTACAAAAGTTTATAAAATCATGAAAAAATTATCCCAAAACTCAAATCAATAGTGAAAGAAATAGAGAATGGATTATTTAACTCTCAATAATCAAAATTGTTCCACTACTTTTTTCCTTCCTTCTTAAATTTGTTCCTCCTAATATGGTCATTTGCTAATACAAGAATAACACAACTGAAAAGAGAAAATTTCAATAATCTCTTTTGTATAAACCTTAATCAAATGTAAATTCCTAATCGACAAAAGTCATGGAAACAATCCTATAAGTTATCAGCCACTTGACTAAGAGAGTCAGGGGAAGGAAAAGATATCAGTTTCGCTAATGCATATATAATGGTACAGAATCGCATGCTATAAGCGTGCGGTGTGTATGTCTACAAAACCACCTCTAAAGATGCCAAGCATAAAAATCTTTTCTTTTGTGATTTGATTTGAAAAAAAAAATGTAGAAAGCTTTTAAACAATAAATTTATGAAGACATTTTGAAACTGTTTATTTTTTGCTTGAAGAAAAAAATTAAATTGAAAATACGGAAAAAAACTTTAATTTTTTTAATTTTTTTTAACATAAGAAAGATATTAATAAGTATGATGACACCTATAGGCAATTATTAAAGTTGGATCATTATTTTAGAGCCTTTAAATTTGATCAGAAACCCTTGTATGTTTAGAAATAATTTTTAGTAAGTGGTGGTTTCACTGTGAAACCACTGTGTGTCAAAGGGCTAAAAAAGAAAGGTGATAAATAAGCCAATAATTTAAAATGGATAATTCATACATTTTCTTTGAGCATTTATGATAAAAATTTCAGTTAAATATTCATAAAATATTCATTCATTCATTTTCAATTAAAGTTTTAAAAATTCTTTCTGCAAAAATAGATTAAATACTTGTTATCAGGAAAAATGTTTTAAAGATATACAAGCCATTTTTCTTCACACAAAATTTGGCTTACAACTGAAATTTTTCAATGTATAAAAATGATAAAAGAATTAAGGTGGATTGAAACAAGTCTATACATCTGAAAATATATTAAGTAATAATTAAAATATTCAAAATAATTTTTATTAATAAAATATTTATGTTTTCATGCATCTTATATAGATTAGAGAATGTTTATATGCACCATTTTTAACTTCTACTGCCATAAATAAAATACAGTATTAACAAGATTAAATAATAACATCAGACATCAACACTTTTATAAATAAAATGTGTAAATTTATCAAATAATGTAATAAATGTAGCATTATTTGATAAATCTAAATTTAATAATTGAAGAAAATTAATACTAGACAAAGATACTGCATAAAAATAAATAAAATATTAACACATACCTTTATCTTCTATAAGGTTATTGGAAAGATCTAATGTATGCAAAGGAGTGTGAGGATTGGCAATTAATGCTAAGGATAGTTTATAAGCGAATTCCCTGTGAATAAAATGACCAAGTCAGTAACATAACAGATACAAAAAAGTTCGATAAGAAATTAGGTTAAAGAAAATAATTATACTTGCATTTATAAATTCTATAAAAATATATATGTATCAAATAAGAGTATCCAATGAATATTTTAGTTACTTCATGAAATTTCCATGTAATAAAATGATATTGCAGTTAAATATATTTAGTTTTATACATTAAAATTTTTATAATGCCATCCCAATTATATCAATTTTTACGGAGCAAGAAGTGTAAAGCAATAATAATTTTTGATGAATATAATTTTAAAAGCACTTCTTTAATAATGTAAATTTTCTGTTCTTTTAAAATGTAATCAATAAAACAGATTACAAAAAAATTATTAAATTATTCAGGAAAAGGAAAAAATGATAGAATGCTTTTTGTAAAATACAGATTAAAAAAATATAAATAAATAAGATTAATTTTATGAAAAATAACATCTTTTTGAAGAACCCATTATTTGGATAGAATCTGCTTTTAAATTCTGAATCCAAAATTAAAATAGTTATTGGAAGAGATTAATATAAAATTTTATTTCTAATATGCCGTTGCAATGATTTTTGTAACCAGAGTTGGTGCCCATGCTTATTTGGTAAGCGAGATTCGTGGAGCTTAGTTTGTAAAAAATAGAAAAATATCTAGAAAGTTTTATTTTTTGCCAGATTATAACTGCTTTGAAGTTTAATATTTTAGCTGACTGAGCTAATCAAAGTGATAAAAAATAGTTAATCTTGCAAAATTTACGATATTTTTTAATATAGTTTATCTCCAAAGACAAGTGAGTTATCAATATATTTTTTACACATTTTAATTAGTGACTTCTTAAAGTAAAGATGGTCTATAAATAAAAATTACTTTCACTCTAATAATCTGTATCACCATTTGTTTGCAAAATGAAAGATTGTATACGGTTTAATATCATTAAACAAATTTTCACATTAAAAAAAGCAGTTAAAAAGTAAGCAAAACTTTCAGCAATTAGTAATGCAGTTTATGGTGTAAGAAATTTCTAGTATAATCAAATAAATCCAGGGTTTTTCTCCCCATAAACAATACACATTTACTATTAAATTAAAGAAAAATTCTTTAAAAAAATTTTAAGAACAAGAAATAGTTTTATTTAAATGAAAGTTATGTTAATAAAATTTTAATATTTTTGGCTTCTTAAAATGATATAATATTTATACATACATAAAGAAAGCAATTAACATTAATTAATAAATTATCATTAAAAAATTTAAATAGGTTTTCCCGGCTATACAAAGGAAAAAAAAGTTAAGGACTTTTAAAGGTCTTTTAAAGAAAATTCAAGGACCATAAATATTTCAAATAAAAAAAATGATAAATTTAAATCAAATATTTTATTTACAAAGGCACAAACATGCCATTACTTTTTTACTTAAGAACAACTATCATGCTTTTGCAGATAATAAACGAAAATTCACAATTATATCACCAATAGTCAGCTCTAAATGACTATTAATAAATGTTATTTCACATATAAAAATACTTCACATTGCATTTTCAATTTTCATCCTAATGTGGTTTGGGGAGGACAAGAATAATTAATGGAATGTGTCTTCTTTTCTTTAGACATTTTGTCATTTTTATGATTGTAACTTTCACTTGCTATGTTTTCAATATATTTAGTGAAGGTATTTTTTTTTTTACATACAATATAAGTATTTCTGTGATAGAAAAATTTTCTATCCTACCATTTTTTTTTAAATTAATCTAAAATCAAACATTTTTCAACTTATATTTATATTTTAATTAGCCTTTACTCATGGCTTTGTACATGTGGAAATTTTGATTTGCCTGATCACAATGTAAAAGCTATCAAACCATATCATTATGATTCTGCTTAAAACAATTTTCGACAAAAAAATAAATAATTGTTAACCATTATATTGAAATTACAGAATGTAGCACGAACGACAGCAATAGAGTTTCCAATTGTAGTTTGGATGAACTTTGCAGCAAATTAGTAGAAATATACAAAACAAATCAATAAATGCAAAAAAAAATATGAACTTTTAAAAAAATTAAGCAAAAATAATGAAAGTAAGCACACAAAAAAATACATACAGAAGGAAAAAAAATCAAAGGAAAATAACAGAAAATATTGAATTACAGTAACATAAAAAAAGATATATAAACCCAATAAAATGCTACCATCAATATAAACCCAAACAAAATGCTACCGAAAAATTACCAGCCTTGCAAATGGTTATATATCAAAGCTTAGCCCGCACAACAAACCTAAAAACAATTTATTTACAACTAGCTTTAACCCCCGACTTCGTACACGTGGAAATTTTGATGTGTATATGTGAGAACTGACAGTATAAAATGTTACCGAAACTGTATGCATGCACAAATTTTCAACGTCAATTGGAGCAACGCAAAGACATGAATTTTAAGCACCAGTTGGGGTAACGTAGATTAGAAAATTTTAGTTTCAATTCATGTTTTATTTCCCTTCAAAAGCACTTCTGAAGGAATCAAAAGATCTATTAATTAACAATGTTTAATTTTAAATTTATCATACACTACAAAAATAAACGGAATCGTTTGAAATAACCGTTACGTCTAACATCATTAGCGTGGGGGGGAAATGTTATTAAAACCATAAAGGTACTTTTCCGTTTGTCGGGCTAAATCGAACAATCGCCAAAGAAATTTGAGAAAATTTGGCGGAATTCTAAATTATTTGCTAACGGAAACATACCACTATAAGCATATATAAAAAATATATAGCTAATATAATACAATTTAATTACAAAAACACACAGTGGAACAGTTTTAATATAGAGTCATTTTCGCCAAAAAAATAGTTTGCCATCAAATTTTAGTGAAATGGCATTTCCAATCATAAGGTTTCGATGCCCGTTGCAGCGAATTAACGGAAAATAGAAAAAAATATCAATAAATGCAGTAATATGGAATGCACTAAAAAATTTAATCGAAAATGATGAAAATAGGCAAAAGAAATAAGTACAGCAAGAAAAAAATCAAGAGAAATGAATAGGAAATAATGAATTATACTAACACAAGAACAGCATAAGAAAAAAATTTAATAAACATGCATTTAGAATAGTAAGATAATATTAAAAGAACACCGGAATTAGAAAAATAAAAACTAAGGATTCAAAAAGCTAAGGCAGATGTTTTCAGATTTTTTATTTTTATTTTTGGGCGGAAAAGTTAGTTTTTAATTAATAAAAAATTAATCACTCAATTAACCGGAATAAAAATTAGCCTATGTTCTTCTGTAGACTATAATCTATCTATGTGCTAAATTTCATCCAATTTCCTTCAGCCGTTCTGGTGTGATTAAACCCATCATCCATCCATCCATTAAACTTTCACATTTATAATAGTAGTATAGATGTGTACCTGAATTAAAACAAAACAGCAAACCAATGATTCAAAATCGTTTTGAAGATTAGTCTGGCCAAAACACAATCAAGTCATGTGAATTTTTAATGCCAATTGAAGCAATGCAAATGCATGAATTTTCTATGCCAGTTGGGGTAACACAATACAGATTAAAAACTTTTAATTTCCTTTATTGTTTTATTTGATTCAAAAGTACTTCAAAATGTACCTGAAAAGTCTATGAATGAACAATGTTTAATTTTAAATGCATCAAATACTAAGAAAATAAAGAGCCAATAAAAGTCTTACTCATTTGATGGCAGGAAAACAAAGATTTTTTGTGGGACAGTTAGTTTTTAATAAATAAAAAATTGACCACTCAATTAATTGGAATAAATAGTAGCCTATGTTTTTTTTCTAGACTATAATCTATCTCTGGGCTGAATTTCATCCAATTTCGTTCAGCTGTTCTGGTGTGATTGATTACCATCATGCATCCAAACTTTGACATTTATAATAGTAGTATAGATGTAGTCATTTTCAATATTTTTATTTATGGGAAAATCCTTTTTCAGATGTAATTTAGATATGGGTTTGTATCAACAGAAAATTTCCTCCCAAATTCCTGTTAAAATTTTGATTTTGTAAAATTTTGATAAAAATGTATCAATTTGATACTTGGGATACTTCAAACTTCTCAAATTCCACTGAATTGCAGTCATGCTTAACAAAAAGCTATTAATTGTAATTTTACTAAAGTAAAAATATTATTTTGTAGGCACCTCATTTACAAAAACTAAGATTAGTTTTTAAAGTTGAAATAGCAAAGATACAATTATCTGACCAATTTGCTCTTAATATATGCAGGTAAGAAAGAACTCATTTAAAATTCTATGAGAGAATGTATAAAAAGAGCCATCATATTCATGTTCAAAACTCAGGTATTTTTATAATTTTCTACTCAATTAGCAAAAAATTTTAGTATCTTCCAAATGAATTCCACACTAGCTTTGCTGACATTGGTACATGAATCTTTGAATCGAACTCAAAAATGACATTAATTTATATGTTAAGTTTACAAGAAAATTTTTCTTGATACAAAGTTTTCAATTATATATATATATATATATATATATATATATATATATATATATATATATATATATATATTTGTGCCGCAAATGGTAAAAGTGAGTCTTTTCAGCAGTATGTTAAGAATTGTCAAATAAATTTAGCCAATGATAAATTTTTCAATTTGATATTGTAAAGTCAGATCTTTGCACCATTTTGCAATAAATCCATATGAATAAAATTTTGATTTAAAAAATTTGTCCATTTCAAAAATTTTAACCAGTCAAACCTATTTTGATTAACTTTTAACAATTGCTGCATATTCTAGACAATTGGTTTTACACTTTTTTTTTTGTAAAGATGGCTATTCTGAAAGTTTTAAATAATCTATCATAAACATTGGTAAATCTTTGAACAAAGAATAATTACATACCACATAAAAAGAGGTCCAATATCTCATGCTGGCACTATTTAGCCAAATAAATAATAATCATATAAAAAATAATGAAAATTCTATTTGCATCTCTTCATTCAATGAATCAAAAAAATCCCACATCAGTTAAGATACATAAAACTTTTATGATATTTAATATTATTTTAAATTAATTGTCAACATTTCATGGAAAAAAAAAAACACTATATAACGTAAGTTGAAATCACATTTCCTCTTGTTTCAGCCATCTCGTTTCTTCATTCCAAAACTGAAAGTGGAAATACATTTACTTCATTTGCTAAGATTTGTTGAGTGCTTAATTAAACAGTAAACTATGCACATATTATTATCCAGATATTCAGGCACAGCATCCTTAAAAAAGCATAACATAAAATTATTATTATTATTATTTTAAGCTCAGGAGAAATTTTCTGCGATTTTGTAACCTGTGAACATTTTTCAAAACAAATTTGAAATCTCCTTGCTAGAGTTATACAAAATAATAAATCCCCACATTTTTTAAAGTTTCTGCAGCAACCATTTCAAATTCTTGGAAAAAACTTAAAATATCTTCAAAAGAGTTATATAAAAAATAAGTATACACTACAAATATCCTCCAACAGAAATTTCCTTCTGAATCAAACTATTATGAAGATGTAATGAATGGGGTAATAATATTATCTCTAGATACCATATATGAAGAAATTCCTTGATAATTGTAATCACAATCCTACTTGCTTCCTGCCAACTATACAAAGAGAAGAAATTGATAATTGACAATGTCTTCAAATCAACATAACATTCATATACCAATTCAAGTAAAAATCAGCCCTCTTCTCTCCTTAAAAAATAGACATGTATTATGGGAATTTTCAAGCATTAAACAGAAAATCATTTACTAGTTTAATCACTGCAAAATAAAATTCAAAAAGTTTTCAAGGATTGTGAGAGCCTTATTTGAAATCTCATGTTGAAATAAATGCAGAATGTTGAACTTCAAAAAATTGCTTACTAGTTTTTACTTTTTAGCTTTATCTCTTCCTGATTTTGTATATTTTTATAACAGAAAATTATTCATATTAAATATTAGAAACTTGAATAGAAAAAAAATAATAAGGGAAATCAATTTATAAATATAACAAAGATACAAGAAGGCAATAATCACAAAAACGTAAATTTCATAAAAATTATAATAATTAAAAGTGCATAAAAATCTAAAATCAAAATATCATGAAAACATGAACAGAATCTTAACAGTAAATACCATATTTAGCAATACCATATTTAGACCTACCATTTTAATCCTGTATTATCAAGGTACAATTCTTCAAGAGCGACCGATCGACGCAAGACCAGCAAGATCACATCTAAAGCTTCTGATATCTAGATATCATAATAAATGTTAACACAAAAATTGAAGATTAGATTTATTATCTTTAGCAAAATCTAGAATTATACACTCCACAAATACAAAACATATATGAGTTTAAAAGAATAAGGGAAAAATAAAAAGCAAAGAAATATGGTTAATTTTAAATTCAATTAAGGAAATTACGCAAACTCACTAATTTAACACCACTTGCTCGGAATTTTATGAACCATGTATTAAACATCAGAGCAGAAATAATGGGCATCAAGTCCCTGAAATAAGAATTATCTACTTAGTCACAATTTATAATTGTATCAGAAATTACACAAACTAAACATTCGGTCAAAAGAAGCAGCTCAAAAAAATTATACAATGTAACATATATCTAATACAATCCTCTGAATAAAAAAGATGCCCTGACATACAGAAAACAATACTTATGTATAAAAAATTTGTTAATTTAAATTATCATTTTACTAAAAAGAAATTAAGAATGTTTCTTTCAACATCCTTGAATATTTTTCTAAGAAAGCATAAGGTATATAAAATAATTATAATATTCAAGTAAAGAATTTCCACATTAATAAAGGGCATATTATTATGGTACATCTTATCATTCACTTCATAAGAAACGCATACAAAAGAGAGAGAGAGAGAATTTCAAGAAGGAATTTCCTGAAGTCAGCAAAATCTAAAAAAGACAATATTCATTAAAATCTAAACTGAAAATTTTAGGTCATTATAACACTTTTTAATTAGGTACTTTATATATGAGAAAGTAAAATTATCTGGAAAGGCATCTTTTATTCATTTTTAAATACATAGTTCATTATGTTGTTGAAAAATATCTGTGAAATAAGAATGATCTCAGAATGGAGATTGAAGATTACACTTTATTGAGTAAAATAGGAAATCTATCAGTATGATAATGATTAGAAGGTTGATGAAGTAATAAATAACTTGGTATCATTGATTGAAACCAGGGCAAAAATAGATCATTAATATAGAACTTGTACATCTAGATTAAGCCGTATTAGTAATGATTAATGTAAATATGACATCCAAATTTGATGCATTTGGTTCATGGGTGATGTAAAGCTTAAAAGGCCTTTTATTTTTCTATGTATCTATCTATCTATATACACATATTAGAAAAGGCAAATTAAATGAAAAACAACAACTTATAACTGCAATATTGGATGCACTCCTGAAATCGTAATAGACGAATTTTACATTCTATAATATAATGTCTTTGAATTCTGATATTCAATCCATAAAGTATTTTAGAATCCTCAATAGTTTATTTATATTCAAGATTGACACAATAGAAAGAAGAAAAAGAAGGAAAAAAAAAAACATTGATATAAATTGCAGTTAAATTAATTGTGAAAAATTGATTAAAACTATAGAAATAGTTTTACAGCTGATTTAGTTTAATGAAAAAATTAACTTTTAAAATTTTAAAATGGTGTAAAAATAATTTTTGGACAATAATATGTACCAAAGTTACGGTGGAAAAATGTACAATAGTTTTATTCTCCTTTTATGCCCTTAAGATAGCAAATTTTTAATAGAAGATTTAATTCTTTCAGGTGCTAAGGAGCATACATGCTAAAATTTTTGCAATTCTAACAAAAAGAAGGGAATTCTATAAGGTTCAAAGAAGCAAACAAACAAACATTTAATATAATAAAAATTAAATAAGTGGTAATTTAGTTACAATTGTTAGTAAATAAGAGTTCCTATTTTATTATTATTATTAAATTTCAAACTTTAATGAATCTTTGACTAATTCCTCATTAAAACTTTACAAAATTGTGTATTTTTAAAAGTTTAGAGCATATTTTATATTTCTTAAAAGTAATTTTTTAAATCATTAAGTTAAAAGTTTTCAAAAGAAAAAAAACAACAACTTTTGCTGTCAATGAAAAGAATAAAGTCTAATATTTTCATGTTCTAGATTTTATCTGTTTTCATCAAGCAGTTTTTAAGATATGTAGTAATAAACAGAAGCTTTAAGAACAACATAATTTTGCTTCCTTAGGAGAATACCTTAACTTAACAAAAAAAAAAAAAATTGTAGTCAGAATATTAGAATGAAATTAAAGGTATATATATATATATAATAAATGTAAAAGTGACAAGGGAAAAGAATTGATGCATTTACTACACACTGTTTTCTACTATACCGTTTTGGGCAAATGACAGCTGACTACAGATATAAAAAAAATAACAAGATTTTAAATAGAAAAAACACTGAGATCCATAATACTCTATCAAATAAAACTTACATAGTGCGGAAAAAAATGAATAAAACAAATAAGGAAAATCCAAGAACTAGTCCCCCAATCCCATAAAAACTTTTACTGTACATTCTTAATGGAGAAAAATCAAACAAAAAATTTTTTGAATCCCTATCATTGTTTTAATTTGGCCAATTTTTATTTCATAAGAAGTAAAATATTGTTTATTATTTCATGTTCACTCAGCAGCTGCTTACAACATTTTAGGCTTCATTGCTGAGAGAAATCTTAAAAATTCGTGTTCAATGTACTTTCTTTTTGATTACAAGCAATGTTTGGTGAAAATTTGAATATGCAAAAAACAGCAGCACTTAAATTGATTCAATCCAGGAATGGAGCCACCCAGTTTCCAGAAAATCAGGTTCATTCAGCAGACTCCATATCTCATGTCATCAGAAGTCAAAACTGACTGCTAGTCCCTGTCACAGAAAATCTTTTAAGAAAACATCTCCTTCTTTGAATCTGTAACTTACTGCTTTTATTACTAATGATGAAAAAAAAGCAAAGTACTGTATATTTTAGGGATCAGGAAATAATAAACTAGTGCACCATCTGCAAATTTAGAAAAAAAAAGTAGTGAAGGGCAACAAGTAAATTCATTAACAGAAAAAATATACATGCTGAAGCTTGACATCAAACTGAATGAGACAATTTCCGTTAATACGCAAAAGAAAAATAAATCATAATAGTTTTTCTTATCAAAAATATTTTTTTACAGATAAAATAAAATTCACATATTGATTTGAAGGAATTGTTTATAAGGATCAAAATCACATGCAAACAAATATTTGTTTTGTTTTTTCAAAATAATAAATACAATGTATAAACAATTAAAAGACTATTAAAAATTAAAGATTATTTTAAATATGTTTATAAATATATAATTATTTAACATTATATGGTAAAGTATTTTAAATATTCTGTAACTTCAAATGACAGAACAGCTTGTAAACAAACAAAAAGTAAAAAATGTTAATGGTAAACCAATCCTCAACACAAATGTGGATGCAACCTCAGATCATATGTGCAGCCATACACATCATTGATTTTTATGGTATGTGACTAAGTCCCATAGAAAAAAGTTCTTCAACAAAGAAGCAGAAAGAAATTCATAAAACCAGCATAAGATAAAAGAAGTTTTTAAAGTTCTTCAATCAATTCATGAAACTAATATATTTTTAAAAATGAAGATATTTCAATCATGAAATGTAATTTGCAAAACTTTCTTTCTGAATTAAAAAAAAATGCACTGACTGAAAACTTATATAATAAAGTTGGAAAGGAAAGAAATCTCGCAAAAATAAGTACATCAAACAAAAGTTTAAATATGCAGCTTTAAGAGTAGTAAATGTTAAAAATACTGTAAAATACATTTTCATTCCTAATAACTTCAAAGAAACTCCTTCATATTGAATAACCCATTAATTTGATTATTATGTAACAAAGAGCATACTTATGGATTTGTATCAAATTAATAAGATCTTTAGTAAAAATATTATATTTAAAATATCATAATAAAAGTTAATAAATAAAAAGCATTTTATTGCATCTTGATATATTTTACTGTGAGCAGTTTAAAATAATTAAAATTTCATTTTCTGAGATAGCAAACTATTGTAGAAGAATTTAAAATCTTTATTTAGATTAAAAAATAAAGATATATGAAGTAAAACAACATTGTAAATAATCAAGTTATAAGTTCTTCCACTTTTTTTTTTCTATTCATTCTTTATTTACATTATAATATGGTTTTCATTCTCTAAATGTTAAGAAAAATGCAGTACTGATGATTTCTTTTTAAACCTTTCAAAATTAAAATCTATCTCATTAACATGCGAGACATGGCAGGATGAATGCATTTCAGATATGCATCATTCTTTGATCTTAATTTTCACACAATTAGATATTCAATTTTTTTTTCATGTATATGTGAGTAATGTGCCAATTCCGACCATGCTATTTTCCTTTTATTCAATTTGTGAGAAATCTAAGTTTACATTTTAATTAAACGTAAATATCCCCTCCTTTCATCTTTCCTCTCAACCCTATTTTAAAGAATTAAATCTCGCAATGGATGCACAGAAGCACAGATTGTTTTAGAATTTATTGGCAAACAATTGAAACTGTATTCTTAATTAGAAATGAAACTATATATATGTGTCCATATTTCACGATTTTCAGTAGCTGACCCAATACAAGAAATGTTTAGATATAACTTTATATCTATAAAAAAAGGTTTAATAAACAGTTATGTTGATTTAGTTAAATTTGCTGCTTATGCTCAAATATCTGAATTACAGAAGGAGCTATGCCTTTGATATATCAAACTAGCACATGAACAGTGGCGGATTTGGAGTTTCAGAGACCCGAGGCACAATTCAATTTCAATAAAAAGGAAAATAATAAAGAAAAAGAAAAGATGTTAAGTAATATTGCTTCTATTATTTATAAAACATTAGAAATATATTGAATTACAATAATAACAGTAGCAGTTTCTTCCTTTCGTATATTAAAAACAAATTAAATCGGAACCTTTCTGGCTTTAGCAAATTTATCTATTAAGAGTTTCATAATCTAACATATTGACTACATCATTTTCGATGAACATCATGAACAATTAACTTAATTTTAGTTGTGATAAAGAATTCCTTAAATGATTTTTTAATCTTTTAAGGACCAAAAAAGAGCATTCACAGCTTGCATTCCTAATGGGAATAGTTTAAAATATTTTTTTAATTCTCTCTACATTAGGAAATGTAGACTGCCGCCAATTAATTATTAATGTCTTTCTTTCATCTTTAAAATTTTTAGTCACAATATCATTTTCATATTTTGTGCATGTTTTAAATGCAATCATTACATTTAACACCAGGCATATTAAAATCAAGAATAAAAAAATCCAAAATTCAATAAAACTTCACATAAATAGCATTCCTTCACGGTAAATCTGGAATTATACATCACAAATAACATTGTGTTCATTAATAACAAAATTTTCTTTTGGACAAAAATTTATTTCGTTTAATGATAGTTCATCAAATTGCAGTTTTCTTTTCTTTTTTTTTTCTTCCTTATCTATGTTTTTCTATAGTTCCGGTTTTTGGTCAATGCATTAGCGCCAATCTCAATATCTTCGAAGTTAGTTACGACAATCTTAATAAAATTGGATAGCAATTTTAGTAGATTTGTTATAAAGCAGTAAATTATATTGTGTATCTTGAAATGATTTGCTTGTACTATATATTTTTTGTAATTATTTATCTTATAAAAAGGTTAATAAAGCTGTTTAATAATGGTCAAAACATTCTGCTAATTTCCCCCTCCCTTCAATTTGCTTACAGGTTTTTCAATATCTGACATGCTAACTTTGATTAGAAGTTTAATATTTTGACTTACTTTTTAATCAGAAACAGTGCCTGCTCTTGATTACCACCTAGTGTCATTTATGCTTTCAAAATTTGGAGATTGACTTTCTATACTATTATTATGCATATTCCACCATCAAGTAGATTCCAAGAAATATACATATTTTGAGTAAAATCAAAATAATTTAATGTACCAGAACATGATTCTGTCGTACAATTTCCTATTAAATTTAACATATGGCTTGCACATGGTACAAAGACGGCTGTATTTGTATACAGTTTTAGTCTTGCTTGCAGGCGCCTGTATTTCCCTGCTATATTTTCCATGTTAGGTTTGACACCTACAATTTTTAATATATATAGACAAATCCTTTAAAAACTCAAGAATTATTTTTTCTAAATATTCAGAATTATGGTTTTGAATATTAATAAGACCCAAAAATTTTCCTTTCATGTCTCCATTTTTATTAACAAATCTCAAAATACAAGTAAATTGGTCTACATAGTATATATTCGGAGTTCCAATAGTAAATTGGTTTTTGAAGTTCAGCTATTAGATGTTTCTTAACTTCACCACCCATTAAACTTATGAATTTGTCACATGTCTTGTGAGCTAAATAATTGATATTTCTTGGATTGTTACATTTTTTAAAATGCAATTTTAGAAAGCTATCAAATTCAGCTAAATAATAAAAGAAACTCAAGAAATTTTTTTTTCAATTGGAAGTTGTACTTTCTCCGTGGCCACAAAATAATGTCCAGAACCATGCCAACAATTTTACAGTGGCAATGACTCTCTGTAAAACAGCTTGCCAATATTTTTGTTCTGTATCAAACTAATGTTATAAGAGAGTATTTATATGTCCAGAAGTAGACAAGCATTTTTGAAGAGTCACCAAAGATTTGATATGGCTCTGTGAAGTTTTGTGACCACTTAAGTCTCTTGCAAAAAATTTTCCAATGACTAATTCCTGTAGAAAATTTCTTGGATATATTAGAAAACATTTTACAATGTAAATATAAATAAACTTACTTGTTACTACATATACTAACCATTGGCAAAATTCTTTTGTGCCATTTGCTTTTATACAATGAAATTCGATTCAGAAAAATTTATATAATAGGTTTGATTTCTGACTACATATTTTACTTTAAGACTTGCAATATTCTCAATATTACAAGGCTTATTGATCAAACAATTTTCAATCATTTTAGCAAATAAGTTTGGTGGCACAATGAAATGTCAATGGGAAACAGACACTTGTCTTTATGTTTAGCACAGTCAGAATCAGCTAATATTTTATTTTGTAGCTTAAAATTACAAGTTGTTGATCCTTCTGCTCCATTCTCACATCGTTCATCAATTTCTTAAAATTCACATTCTGCTTTGGCTCAATCATCAGTTTTTTCTCGTACACATTCTGTTTTAGTCTGCTCATCGGCCTTTATAGGTTTGCATTCTGTTTCAACTTATTCATCAATTTTTTCTGCAAATTCATTTTCTACTACAGCTTTCTCAGCAGTTTTTTCATGTACGCTTTCATCAGTATTTTGAAGCTCCCATTTTCTTTCGATTCATTCACTAATTTCTTCGATTTCGCATTTTGCTTCGGCAAGCTAATCAGATTTTTCTTGTGAGTATTCTGTTTCAGTTTGTTCATCTATCTTTTAAGGTTTGCATTTCATTTCGCTCAACAATTTCTTTGCATTCATTCTCAAATTAAGCTTGCTCAGTTATTTTTTTTATTTTGCACATTTTGTTTCAGTTGGCTCATTGGTCTTTTCAAATTCACATTCTATTTCAATTAACTATTGGTTTGAATTCATTTTCTTCTTCAGCTTGCTCAACGTTTTTTTCATGTGCACGTTCATTTTCAATTTGCTCATTGGTTCTTTTAGGTGCACATACTGAAAATGCTCTTTCTGGCATAGTTTTCCATTTTAGCTCATTTTTCAAATGTAATAAACTCATTGAGTGAATTTTTGTCATTCTGCGTATTCTTTTTGCCTTCTGAAGCACCTGATTCAAACTTTCTCTTTAGAGGCATGACTAAACCATTAAAAAAAATTAGTTGCATAAATAATATTAGCTGGACTTTTGACAACTTCATCAGAGTTGAAAAATTTCCCCTCTCAATCAGTTTATTTTACCTTTTTGGAGCAGTGCAATGTCTTACGATTCGTATTGTAAATGAGCTCTGTTTGTAACCTTTCAATGTGCCAAAAAATAAAAAGCCACGATTGCAATATTTTCAAAAGAACAAAAATAGAAATGGAAATTTATTAAAATATTATATGCTAGCCAATCTTCACATTGGTCAAAAATCAAACAAGGAAATGAATTCCTTTCTACAATACAAATCAAAGTAATTATTTTGAAAGTGTGATACGTTAAGCCACTAACGACAGGATGCTTCGGATAAACTAACCTCCTTAAACAAAGAACTTCTAACCAAGGTCCCTAACTAAAATGTGTCCTATGCCCTGTTATAGAAACATGTTTATTGTCTTGAGACCCATTTGTGTATGTCATAAGGTTCAAGTGTGCAAGAGGGTGTAATTAAATATCTATCTCTTTAGTTTTGTACTAGATAAAAGATATCGTAATCACAAAACATTGTCTGTTTTAGATACTAGGTTTTAAAAAAAGGGATAAGTAAGAACAAACGAAACTTTTTAATGATTCCATATAAATGGTACTAACCTGCCATCTAAATGATCAAAATCTAAAAGGGACAACTCCTTGCTGTCATGGGATAGATAAATGGTGTCCACATCCTGAAAAACAAAATGTAATTATGAGATTATTATTATTATTTATTTGTTGAATCAAATTTCAAAATTGTAATTGCTTATAGACAAAAGCCAAAAGTAGCCAAAAGATCCGAATTTGAGTATTACAATAACAGACACATTTAAAAAGTTAAAAGTCTTGCACTACAGCATAGTGTTTAGCGAAACTAAATGCATACAAATTTCCTTAATTTAGAGACAACAGCAAGCAATAAAATCAGAATCAGAATTCTGATCTTTTTTTTTTATATCTTAATTCCCCCCATAACCCAATTTAAATTTAACTTTACTGTATAAAATAAAATAAAAATTATAAGTTACTTTTGACAATGTGTTTTGTTTTTTGCTTTATATGCAATAGTGGTTAAATAAAGGGAGCATGCATGTTATATAAAAGAAAATTTATAAATGATCATTTTAACTGAAAAATCTTAATTAAACTATATTGGAGTGATTTAAAAATTATTGCTAATATCCGACAGTCATGTAAAGTATAAGTCAATCAAATTTTTTTTGTATGTGGTTTTTAATTGCATGGAATTATTTAAATGCACTCATTTAAATTACCCTTTATTATGCACTCATTTATTTATTTTTCATATATGAAAATGCAAATTAGACAAAAAGAAATTTTTTTAGATATAATTTATAACAGCCACTCCTTCTAAACAATATAGATCTAAAATAGCAGTTTTTCATAAGAAAACTATATTAAAAGTTAAAACTTTCTAATACAATATAGTAAAATATACATATATGTTACTAATAAAAATTATAATTCACACATTTAAACTAGTAATGCAACATTATTTATAAAAATGACATCGAAGCTTTTGAAAATTGATACAACATAGATGCCAGTTAAATTGATCTAAGAGAATAATATATAGCCAAGTAGCATTGGGCATTGTTGCGAATATTATACCCATTTATTTCTAAATACAATCTTTTACATTCAAAATTGTATATTTTCTTATTTCTTAATAAAGCATATGGCTACAGAATTAAAACATCATTCAAAGATCAATAAAAGAGAATGAAAAATGACCAAATACTGACCCATGCAACCTCTTCTCTGTAGGGCAAACTGTGGTAATCGCACATACACGCATACTGAGTGGAGTAGCCACCACAAGGACCAGTATCTTTGGTTTCAAGGGCATGATTGTACTCAAGCATAGCCTGTAATCGGGTGGGAGGGATCACATCCAACTTCCTGATTACATGTCTGAAAGATGAAATAATGATTAGAAAATACAATAGAAAATTTTTATACAATAGTTTTCCAATATTCATAATAATCATCCCACAAATTTTAATTTCTGTAATTTTGATTAACAATTTTTTATTAGATAGAAATTTAAATTTATGTAATTGTAATTAAATACACCTATTCTTATATTAGATATGTTTACAAAGATAATTTGAGAATTTCTTATTTTATACCAACATTAAGTAGTTCAATATATTTGATAGAAAATGCAAAATGTATGAACTTTTCTGCTATACAGATTTCAAGTTTATATATTCAATTACTTAAGGATTCAATCCTAATTAATTATCATTCTAAAGTTTTCATATAAATGACATCTTCCATCTCACTGTTTAGTGCATATATTTAATAACTGCTTGGAAATTCCATTCAAAAACATACAAAATAAAACAGCCATAAGAGAAGAGTATGGCTTTTGTACTGAAACCAGAAATTTTAAGAGGTTATTCTTCAGGGTTTTTGTTTGAAAATATTGTAAAAACAAAACACTACAAATTCAAATAAACTGGCATATCACCTGAAATATGATGAATCTGAAAAACATCTCCGTTCTAATTACATGTAAGAGTAATTGTATTGTTACTTTACAGTATAACTTTTATATTCAATGCATGCAATTACATTCAAAATAATTTCAATGAATTAAAAAATTTTATAAAATATTAAACAATTTGCTCATCATACATATTAGCGACAAAAGATTTACATGTGATAGAACTTCCATATACCTCTTTAGAGTAATTTTATCTATTTTACTTATCATTCCAAATTTGAGAACAAAATTGTATATTCACGGAGCAAATAATGGTCCTTATATTTATTTGATATGTCTGTGAAAATATTTTACATTAACATTTACAAATAATGGTACTGATAAATTTATATAAAAGTCAAATTTGATGTGGCTTTCTTGGGTTTGTGTGTGTGTGGGGGGGGTCCACGATCCAAGTGAATCAATCATTTTCAAAAGAAACATCACTTAATATGTGCACTTGAATGTAATCACTAAGATTTTCCTTTGGATGTATTTCTAAATCAGAAGGGTGAAAGATAATAATCTATGATAAAATCTGAATGTTGAGAACTTTGATTGAAAATAAAAATCGGAGAAATTTGATCAATAGTTTGGGCTATAGAATTGGTACTTCATTTTTTTATGATTATTTTAAATGCATAGATTAAGCATTACTGTAAGCATAATTGGAAAAAACAGTCATTAAAAATATTATATGATATGACAAGGGGGATGCATTAAAAATTTGAAAGTGCTATAATATTTAAAAGTGAAATTTAAACAAAATTTAAGACAAAAAAAAGGAACTCCAAAAAAATTGTTAAAAATTATGTTTAAAGTTAAAAGATGCTTATATTACAAAATAGTAAATATCTAACAAAAACAACTTATCTTAAATATTAAGAAAAATCCATACTGAGAGATTTAATTAAACACTGAAACAGGTTTAATAATTCAATAAAAACAAATTATTATGAATTATGATTAAATAAATTTTTATAAACTGATTCAAAATTGGAGGAGCAATGTTTTAGAAATAAGTTCTTCAGGGAAAATAAAAAATGTATTTTATAATGCTGTAAATAAAGCTTTTATGTGATATGCTCTAAAGTTATAGTTGAAAATATAAAATAATATTATTCCCATTTCTCTCTCCTTAGAAGACATAAATTTTTTTAACAATGTAAGAAATTTGTTTTAGAATTTTGTGCATATATGTCTCCTTTATGATGCTAAAGAACACGTCATCCCCCCCCCAAATCTATCAAGGGCTGAGGAATTGTATAAGGTTCAAGCAAACAAATTTACCTAATTAAATTATGGCAAAATATTTCAATAAAAAAATAATGTTATGTCTTATAGTTAAGAAATATTATATATTTTCTTTATTCATTCTTATTCTATAATAGAGTAGATTTATAAAGATAAATTTATTTTATGATTTATAAAGATAAATAAATTATTTTAAGACTTATATAGATAAACATGAATTATTTAAAGAGCACAATGAAAAAATTACATATGCTTAGTAATACACATTCTTACTCTAAAGGCACTTGTGGAAAAATGCTTTTCACTGCTGTTCCCAACTGACTAATCATATGGTTAACATCTTCAGAATCAGGATCAATGGAATAAAATGTGAAAACCTTGCTCTCAACTGTCAGGCAAAGCTTTAAAACATTAAAACAATCATATTAGTTATGAAACTTAAATAACTTTATGAAAAAGTTTTTAGTTAAATACTAATTTGCAATTTACTAGTTATTTTACAAATTTATTAATTGGTTTTAACAAATGCATTATAAAAGAAGTAAAAATAGAGAATCGCAATGATGCCAGAATTTAACACAACAATCAAAGAATATAAAAAAATTAATGAAAATTATTATAAATATAATGCAGGCTTAGAATAAAAACCTCAGCTAAGCTCCATTGTTCACTCTGTCAATTTCTCATGCAGGATTGTGCAATAACCAATGAATTCATAACTCTTACAGTTTACAATCTTCATAAAAATTATTCACTGAATGTAGTTTTTATTTGCACACTACTCATATTGCCTGAATATGCACTCTCTTACTTAAGATATTAACAAAAAAATTTATGCAGATGTGTATCAAACTCAAGAATGATAACATTTAATTCTGAAAATCTATTATTATTACAAAAGTTATTTATAAAATTCTTTTTCATAGTATTTCAATCAGAGAAGAGTCAAATCTTTTAGCATATACTTATAATAATGAACAAATTTCTTTCGTAGAAAAAAAAATCCAAGCTAGAGTTTGGCAAATATTAATTCAGCAAAATGTGGTCATTTTTTAAATATATAT
>JAOUZG010031473.1:5043188-5053363 GCA_026289955.1 Argiope argentata | reverse complement strand
GTAGATAAGATTAAATAAGTGAAGCTTGCTTTCTTGTTTAAAAATTACTTTTATCTTGCGTTAAATCTTGAGAAAAGTCGTACATTCTTCATAATATTGAACTCGATTGGTCTGTGATGATGTAGTAAAAGGTCTGAGGTAACAAGCTTTCTTTACTTTGATTTGCATTAATATATCTGCTCACTGAAATTATACACAGTTGTTATATTTAATGTGTACTTTTATAATGCAGAATGATAATTTCACAGTTGGTTCCTTGACTTTTTGTACATATTTATTGTTCTTAAAGCAACTGTGCATTTTCATAATACATATTTATTAAAATAAAATTTATTGCAATTAAAGTTTTGTTACCTGTGATAACATTCAGCCATCTGAGACCATGGTTAGTTTTGTTTTCTAATTTCAATTGAAATTAGAAATTCCTTAATAATTGAAAAATATCTCTAAAAATAAGACTAACTTAAAAATCAAAACTTTTGTATTCAATATTGGATGATAATAATATTAAGTCTGTAGAGTTGAATGCTTTCATACTTGCATACTACAAATGTCTATTTGCCTTTTTTAAAAAGAGATTAAATGAATAAAAGTCAAAAATATATCAAATATTGCACTATCAGGAGTATAAATTTTTTCCATTGTGTCTTTTGAAATAAAATTGGGCAACTCGATGATTACTTCATTCTGTTCCAATGTTCTAGCCTGCAAGAATTAGTATATACAATATGTTCTAATCATTAACTTGTATTTTATTGTGAGGTGATTAAATTCTTACTTGTCTGCCATGTTCTATTTACTCAGTGCAACATATTATTAATGCAATGAGTTTTCTTTTAAACAATATCAAGTTGCATTTACCAAAGACATCATATTCTATATTTCAATACAAACTTGGAGCTATTTTTGACATTTCATATTGACAATCTGAAATTAATTCTTTTATTTAGAGAAACTTCTGTGTCCCAACTCAAGCAAATTTTGAAAGTCCTGAAAAGAAATGAGTCTTTTCCCATTCTGTATATTCTGTCATAAAATAGTTTTAGAAAATGCAGATCATCACAAGGAAATACATTGATGTGCATTATAAAAATGTGCTATCTTTTTTATGCCTCCAGAGCATTAGCATTTTGTAAACTATGTTGTGGTACTTGCTTAATTAATATTAATTATCAAGACAATTTTAATTTGTTTATTCTTTTTTTTTCCATTGTTGATCATTTCAATGGGCAAGATTTAAAAAGTGAACCTTGCTTTGTTTTTTAAAAATTATTGGTTTTTATCTTGAATCTTGACAAAGATAATGCATTCTTCATAATATTGAACGCTATTGGTCTGTGATGATGTAGTAAAAGGTCTGAGGTAACATGCTTTCTTTACTTTGATTGTCATTAATATATCTGCTGATTAAAATTGCACACAGTTGTTAGATCCAGTGTGTGCTTTAATAAAGCAGACATTAATTTCACAGTTGGTTTCTTTTTCATAAAATTTTTGTACAGAGTTATAGTGCAGAAAGAAATTGTATATTTGTGAATACATATTTTGTATTAAAGTATATTAATTGCAATTAAAGTGAAGTTTTGTTACCAATGATAAAAAATGACCTTCTGAGACAAAGTACTTTTTAATATTTCATAATATTCTTTTATATTTCATGTTAATAATAACTTGTCAACTATAAAGTTTATGCTGTAAAATATCTGTAGAAAAGTGTATTTCAGCTGGAATTAAAGTCACATTCAATGTTAGATGCTAATGGTAGTAAAAAGATAGACTTGAGTGTTTTCATATGTATTTGTTATGCATAGAATCTGAAACATGTTTATAAGTTTAAACCTTTTTTTTTTTTTAAGTCAGTAATTTTGGAAGATTTTTATTTACTATGTTAGAAATAAGTTTTCTTTAATAATTCTGGAAACAATGTTTAGTAAGAAACTTATCTCATTAGAGAAAAAATTAAATTCTAACAGTTAAAAAAACTATTTAAAAAAATACTTAATCAAGTTTCTGTTATTAACATCTGATAAATTCAGCTTTTTACCTTTATTTATTTTGATACTTTAATTCTAGGATTCAAAATTCTGTACACCATATCTCACTGGAGTTCATGAATTAATATATTCCATTTTTTAACTGAAAGAAATTTCAAATTTTTAACCTCAAAACTTAAACATGCTACCTGATTTTAGTTTTGTAAGTTTTTCGTAGTTTGATGATATGCTATGCTTCATTAAAACCACTCTTGGATTAAACCTAATGAAACACCATCAATGCTATTAAAATTTATTTACTACTAGCTGCCCCGACAGACTTCGTACTGTCTCAAGTTATTGGGCTTTCGTAGCCTGATTACGTACGTACGTGTTTCACAGCACTTAGAAAATAAAAAGAATCGTTTAATACATAAATCCTTTCAAGAATAAAATAAACACATTAAGAGCTCTTAATGCCGCATTAATGTATAAAAAAGAATTTTTATCCCTAAGAACAACAACAATAAAATAATTTTTTATCAGAACACAATCAATATAAACATGAAAAAATGAAACAACATCAAAGAAAAATGAACAAAATGATAAGTTTTATCAGCTTTCATAAATGCAATGGCAACACGTTATTAAAAGTTTTTTTTTTTAAAAAAAAAATTAATTTTCGCCTACGGATTTATATTGACGTCAAAACCCTCCTCCCAAAAACAAATCATGTTCTGACATGATAAAAATTAAAATAAGTCTTGTTACCTTAAAAGTTGGCATGCAATTGTCACGAAATATATTTGTTGCCCCAAAGGAAGTCATTTGGAAACAATTATATTTTTGTATGTTTGTAAGGAAGTGTATGGAATTCTTACCAATTCCTGAAACCAATGAGTACAATGGCTCTGGTGGCCGAACCAATGGCACTAATTTCCCTTTGCCATTTGCGCAACACAATCCATTTGCTTCATTCTTGTATTTCAATGCCTTACAATGTGAGCAAACTTTCATAGATCCAATAGCAACGCATTGGTAGGAACTGTAGTCAATTGAAACATCGTAGCTGAATGACGCTCGTGAAATATTGAAAGTAACTTGAACACGACTTATTGCACGTGATTCTAATATTATAATCCTTTCAATTTCATTTCGTTCTTCAAGTTGCTGTGCAGTCCAAGTAGATTGAAAATTAGCTTCGTTTGTAGCATTTCTAGTTCTACGGCCCAAATTGCTACGCCCGCGTCTTACAGGTGGCATGGGTCTAAATGTAAACACACTAAACAAATAAAGTTACACTAACAACAGTTACACAACGCTAACAACAGTTGGTTTTCAAGACATGCGAAAATTTAAAAACAGCTTGGAGAATGCCGCGCTCAGAGGAAATAATAGTGACACACACACCCTTTTCTTTTTTTCTCTTCCTTTTTTTCTACAAGTCCTTTTTTTTCTTTCTATATATTTTTTTTCTTTATAACTTTTCTTCCTACAACCCCTTTTTCCCTTTTCTTTTTTTCTTCGCTGCCTAGACTTTATTTTGAGCAGGAATAGATAAAATATCCATACAGACTAAACACCAAAAAAAATTAATAAAAAAGAATCGTTTAATATATAAATCCTTTTAAAAATAACATTAACACATTAAGAGCTCTTAATGTCGCATTTATTAAAAAAAGAATTTTTATTTTTAAGAACAACATAAAAACTTTATATCAGAACACAATCAATAGCAATATTAAAAAATCCCCTCCTTTTTTTCTATCCTTTTTTTCTTCACTACTTTTCTTTCCACAAACCCTTTTTGTCCTCTGTTGATCTTTTTTTTTCTTTATTTATTACTTTATTATGACTTTATTTTGAGCAGGCATAGATTAAATATTCATACCGCCTAATAATGAAAGCAACTATTTTCTTTCTTTTTTAAACATCCCGTTATCTATGATTGAAAACCAACTGACTTCGGGTATTTCTTTCTAAACAAATCATAATTTATTACTTCCTGCTATCTCACTCAGTTGGTGTGGGGGAAGGAAATGAAGGTTTTTGGCGGGAAAGTGAGAAAAGTGTCGTTTTAACTATTTTCCACGCAGTTTTTTCATTTTTTCTCTCCATAAGAACCATCCTCGTGCCTTAACGAAAATATTAAAATAAAAATTAGCCGAATCGGTCGAGCCGTTCTCTAGTTTTGCGCTTAGCAACGCATTTCGAGCTGCATTTTTATTATAATAGATGAATCTCAACAATATACCAACATATAAATAAAATTAATTTGGATTTCGTTACACCTGTAATCCTTTTTAAAGATATCTGTATGTGCATCTATATAGCTTTACAATGCTTTTGGTTTATCAAATCACACCAAGTACAATTTTTCTTGATTCTTGTATAGTTTGTAGCAATTAAATCTAGTATGCTAAAATCTCTAAGGTATATTGTAATCATTAACCTTAAACTAACTATGAGATTTTTTGAAATCGGTCATTATTGTTAGTGAATTGCTCCTAATTGTCTGTGGTGTTTATTGCAACAGTTTAAAATTTATTCTTATTTTAATTAAAATATAAGATTTCATATTCTTATTGTAGGAATTTGAACTGTTTAAAAATCAAATTGCATTTTTAGGAAAATAAACTGTTTCTTTAACTTGAAGAAAATTCAAACACTACCACTTGATTGGGGGGGGGGGGGATATTTAAAAAAAACTAGTGGATAGAATACCAAAAATTCTTATGCAATGCAAGGTGCACATTTTTATGCAAGAAGTAGATTGCAGGATCCGACTCCTGCAAATCAATGAGTTAAATATCACACAAACAATAAAAATTGACTCAATATGATTGATAAAAATAAATTTGTAATAAAAATGAGTTTTAGAATATGACAAATTTTTTAAACACAAAGGAATGTTTGAATTTAATACATTAGATACCTGTTCTGTAAAATGTGGACCTCTTGGAAACATTTTAAATTAGGAAATATTTTAATAGATGAAATAATATATGAAAGTTATTGCATTATAATAATTCTATTGTCTGAAAACTTGAAATATTTTCTTTTACTATAGAATTTGGTTGGAACCATGAATCTCCTATTTATTACGATATGGAAAATGTTGCAAATTGAAGAAAATGCTGACTTAGCATGATGTTGCATGTCAAGCTGTCATCAGAATATCATTTGAGGTATTTCTTTTGACCATAATTCTTTATAAAAATATTTTCATTTTTCATTATCATTTATTAATATTTTCATTTCTTTCTTACAATATGTATCTAGTTAATACTTGTATTTTATATCTTATTTGCAAATTCTAGGAGTATACAGAATTTTATCAATTGTATTATATTTCAGCATTGTGTATAATATTTTCATATTATGTCATCTTAAAACTAAGTAAATTTTTTTTGTTGATATTTTTGAATATATAAATTTTTGAACACAATGAGTTCATGTTACTCCTTTCCCTCCCTTCCTTAAGAAATTGTGAATTAAGAAAGTAAAATAAATCCTATTTCAATATAGTAATAATTATTTTTCCCCTAAGTTAATATTTTTTAACCAATTCGGTTTTCAATGCTGATGTTTTAGACAACTAATCAGAGTTAATCATTAAAAGTTTAATAAACATAATTCATTTATATGAATCAAACTTGAAGGTCTTTTGTTGTTTTTTTCCCCCTATATAGTGAATTATAAATTTGTTTTTATGAATTTTACCATGTTCAGGAGTGAGAAGGCCGTTTGAGACTCGTGTCGCAGAAAAAAAAATGGATTATTAAATTATTAGTTGTGAAAAATCCAGCTTTTCTTTCCCTTCATAAATTGAGATCAATAATTTGTATATTAAGTGAAAATATGTATTATGATCTGCTATAGATATCTGCTATAGATTTTTCATGCTTAAACTTTTGCATTTTGATAATTTCCATGAACAATTCTACTTAACATACAAAATAAAGTGTGAATTTTTTTTAAAAAAAAAGGTTCAACTTTATGAATGTGTTATGCATAGATTGAGGTTTATAAATTACAGGTGACAATACCCGGTTAAGTATTTCTATTTCATGTGCTCTGGTAAATTTTTTTAGACTGTGAAGCTGCTTTATATGTACATATCTTATTAAGTTTTAGTATAGTCCTACTGAAGGATTATTCTTTTTTGAAGAGTTGTTGTAGAAAATAGTTACTTTTTGTTGTGGAATTTGCATATTAAATAAATGAGGTTAATTTTCATGATATAAATTCAAAAGCTACAAAAAGTTCATTTTTAAAAAATAATTCTTTTATAGCTATAAATTATAAATTTAACTATTTTTTGTATTTGTTTATTGTACTAAAAAGAATACATAGACCAATTTTATTTTAAAAATTATTCATTTGGAAATTAAAAACTGTTTTATAATGTAAGTTACACAGTAATGTTGCATGATAAGTATTCTTTGGCATTTTAATTTATACCAATTTTAAAATTAAAGGTAACAGGGTGTTTATAACATAATTAAATAGTTCATATTTAATGTTTTTAACTTATACTTTTCAAAATTATGCCGTCAGTAAATTTTAGGCCAAAAGTTTTCTAATATACCCACATCATTTATTTATATATATATTACATAAACATTTAAATAATTGCCACTATTTTTTATTTTATAGTTAAATTCTTTTTTTAGGAAATTTTTTAATTATATGCATTAGAACAGCAGGTAAAGCAACAGGGGGGGACATAGTGAAAAATTGAAGTGCAAAATAAAATTTGACACCATGTCATAAAACTTTTATGAAAACATTCCTTATACTTCATACTATTTTTGAACAAAGCTCAAGGGAAATATATTGGTACTTTATTCATACCAATTAGTTTTCCCATTCATATATAATCACAAAGGTTGTATTAGTACTTTTACATTTAAATTGAAGTATTTTATGTGAAAAAAATGCTATATATTTTAAAACTGAATCTTAGAAATATAAATGACAACTCACTGTATTTTAGCTACTAATATTTTCACACCTACATTGCTTCAAAATCCAATTAAGTGTATTACAAATATTTACCATCTTTTTATAAATACAGAACTTTTAACACTACACACAAATAATCAATATTAATTATTCTAATGACTTTGCATATTTTTTTTGCAAGTTATTTAATTTCTACATGTAAGATTAAATAAATGAAGCTTGCTTTCTTGTATAGAAACTTTAGGCTTTTTAATCTTGATGAAAGTCATACATTCTTTATAATATTTAACAATATTGGTATGTGATAGTGTAGTAAAAGGTTTGAGGTAACATAACTGCTTTACTTTGATTTGCATTAATATATATGCTAATTAAAATTGCACATAGCTTCTTAGAACTGGTGTGTACCTTTTTAAAAAAGCATATTAATAACCTGATATGCCAGTATTTTATTTTTTGCTCAGAGTAGTTGTTCTTAAAGAAACTGCATTTGCTGAATATATTTTGTATTAAAATAATGTTAATTGCAATTAAATTGGTTTTGAGTTGATACTGTCTAGCCATCTGTGACCAGGCATTATATATATAAAAAAAATATATTATATATATATATATATATATATATATATATTAGCTACAAAATAGACAATGTCATAAAATATCTCTATAAAATGCCTTGTAGCGTGATTTAAGGTAATCTTTCATATATTCAGTATTGAATGTTGATGGTATTAGATGACTAGAATTGAATGTTTACAAGCATATATATCAAAAATACATATTTTTTAGAAAAAGATTTAACCTATATCAGTTGATTATATATATATATATATATATATATATATATACACACACACATAGAGAGAGAGATTCATTTGAAACAAAAATTTTCAACTCTAAGATTATAAATAACAATCTTTTACAATCCATTCTAGATGGCAGAAAATATTTAATTTGAAAGGTTTTTCTAGTAATTAACTCTGTTTGATTGGGGGAAAGGGGCAAATTTTACTTTTTTTTTTTTAATCAAGTTGTGGTTACCCAATGCAACATATACAAAAATAAGGTGGTTACTTTTAAATGATATCAAGTTGCGTTAATTTATTTGCATCTTATTCCCATCAGTAATATGAATTTGAAATGATTTTTTACTTCTGATATCAGCAATTTGACATTAATATTTTCATTAAAAAATTTTACTTATTTGGAAAAAACTTCTGTATCTCAGATGGCTAGGGAATTTTGAGTCGATCTAAGCAGTTAGTTTTTATCCTGTTCTATACTTTCTTTCATAAAATAATTTTTGAAAATGCATATCATCACAGGGAAGCGCATTGATGTGTATTACGAAAACTGTATTTTTATGACTACAGAACATTAGCATTTTACCAATCATGCTGCAAGGCATGCTTAATTAATATCAAATATTGAGGCTATTTTAAATAGATAATTTGTTAGCTTGTGCTGATAAGATTAAATAAGTGGAAGTTTTCTTTGTTTAGGTTATAAGTTTTTATCTTGTCTTATTTTGTCTTAACATACAAATGTTTTTAAATAATATTTGACTGTTGGTCTATGATGATGTAGTAAAAGGTCTGAGGTAGCATGTTTACTTTACTTTGATTGGCATTAATATATCTGCTGATTAAAATTGCACACAGTTGTTAGATCCAGTGTGTGCTTTTATAAAGCAGACATTAATTTCACTGTTGGTTTCTATTTCGTAAACTTTTTGTACAGAGCTATGGTGCAGAAAGAAATTGTATATTTGTGATACATATTTTATATTAAAATATATTAATTTCAATTAGAGTTAAGTTTTGTTACCCTTGATAAAAAATGACCATCTGAGACCATGTCATGTAAATGGATCTTGTGCATGTTAAATCCATCGTTGCCAAACATCTGACCACAGCTCAAAATTCAAGGTCTGTTTCAAAATATCCCCAATGCTGTTTTAAAAGGCTATGCTAATATAACTAAATTAAATTGATTATGTGTTGGAAATAGTATAAAAAAGCAATTCCTTCAGTGTGAGGCGTGTCCGCCTTCAGTTTAGGACAAGGCGTGTCCGCTCACAGTGCAGCAGAAAAGCAGAAGCATAAAGAAGGGAGAGAAATCATTACTTCTGGTTTTAAATACCATAAGATTTTGATAGGGAAAATATTTTTCTCAGTGCTTATACAATGCGATTCCGATAGGAATTTCCATGGCATGCTTAAATAGGCAAGGGAAACACAAGGATCTTTGACACATGTACAGCTCATGTAAGGGAATTGAGGGATCTTATAATAGCATGCGCTAAGCTGAACAGTTTCTATCCTTACACTCGGATTGTGGGAAAGTTGCAGGCATTTAGCTGATCCAGCAATTTTACAAAGCCTCTGTTGAATAAATTAACTAGAACAAGTGGAATGGATCATTAAATAAGAGAATATTTTAAAAGGATGTTATTATGGTTAACTTAAATTGAAAAATAAATTTGAATTTAAACTGAGCGTTTAATACATACATACATATATATATATAGGAAGTGAAAAAATATTATTGATTCTTATTTCAGGAAATTTGCCATTCCTATAAATTATGATTTTGATAAATTTTATGAATTGGAAATATTTTGTGTGGACAAACTGATTATCTGTTTTGTCCTCAGAATGTTTATGGAAAATTAATATTTTTGATAGGAAAAAAATTTAAATCAGAGTTATATTTGGCATTTTCTGCTAAAAGCTGTGAAAGAAATATTGTTTATTAACATACATTGATAAATATTTGTATGGCAAACAATCCATATGATGTGGATGGCCATCCTATAATATTGTTGGAAATCTAGCACTTGACTGCGAGTAGAATATTAATTTTAATTATTCCTGTGGATGAATTTTCTTAATATTAAAAATTAAATTGACAATATGGCTTAGTTTAATATGCATTTGAAAATGCAAGTAAATACTGGACTAGCATTTGGGAGCTAGTATATACAATTTTTAAATTTATCTTTTATAATTAAACAGATATTACAAAAATTATTTTTTCACTTTTATATAAAAAAAATATTGTTAACAATTATGTTTATTGCCTTGTTTCAACGTGTAATTAAAATTGATAAAATTGATAGTATTTTCTATTATCCCAGTAGCTGTAAAGGAACCTAATGGGCAAATTCATTGATTGACTAGAATATTCCAGCTTTCATTGCATTTTGCCTTTTAGGGTTGAGAAAAGATAAGA
>JAOUZG010031473.1:5009173-5033912 GCA_026289955.1 Argiope argentata | reverse complement strand
GTGTGTGTGTGTGTGTGTGTGTGTGTGTGTGTGTGTGTGTGTGTGTGAAAAAATATATGATGATTGCACAAACTTTGCAAAACATTGAAATTTTTAAAAAAAATGTCGCAGCATATTTATTGCCATCGATTTATGCTAGTTTATTATCTATTCCACCATTCTGAAAATCATGGGTTACTAGTGGCTGGTGGCAAGGTGTCAGTTTCAGAATCCTAAAGTTCCGATTCTGAAACCTATTCGAGACCTTATTCCACCTAAGAGCATTTGTGTAAACGGGACCAGGACGCGCTAAATCCATTTGGACCAAATGTACTCCCGCTGGTGTGGTGTGGAAGCCTTGTGAAGGGAAGGTGCTAGTTCAGATCTGGAGTTCAAAATTACGAGGTCCGCCCCAAAATAGCCCTTACGCTGCTGCCCCTCAGATAGCCCTCAGATCTGGAGTTCAAAAGATGGAACGATATTATACCTGAATTAAACATACATTACTGACAGGACTGGATTAACGAAGAGCTGGTTTATCGAGGAACGAACGAAATACGAAAATATCTTCGTATAAAATGAAGTAAAATTTTTAATGATTTTGTTAAAGGCATTAATTAACTAATGATGCTTTAACGAAAAGCATCATTAAATGAATGAATATTTATACATTATTTTTGGAGACCAACTGTTCAGACTGGATTAATGTCTGCTAAAGTAATAATATGAAATAGTTCATTGAAAGTGTATTTTAAATTAAAGCGTACTCGGCATTAAAAGTACTTTCATTATCAGAGATAAAACAAAAATCTGGAGTAAATTATTTGCAGCAAAGAGATTCCGATTTTCTACAATAATTATATTGTGGAAAAATGTGGAAATATTTTTAATTATTATTTAAAATAATATTTTATTAAATATTAAAAATATTTAATATAATATATGAAATATTTTTAATTATTAATTATTGTGGAAATATTTTTAAGTATTGAAATACATGTAATTTTTTAAAACTATTAATTAAAAATAGACAAAAAAAAATTACAGGGCAACATAATTGATATCTTGTAAAAATAATATTTTTATACTCTTAAGATAAAATAAAATGGATTTTTGTGCTGTGATGTTTTTAGCAGTTATGGTGAGGAAACGATAAAATTTGGTTTTAATTTCTAATTTACTAAAAAAAAAAATTAAAAATGCACAATTTTACCCTCTAAAATATTTTTTTACTACTCTCTTTGGTATTTACTGAATAATCCTTTTAGGTTTGAACGGTTTAGGTAATGCTTTTAGGTAATGCTCAATTATTAGTAGAGATTTATTAGTAGAGATCGTCATTTTCGTACTTGTTTTTAAATCCTCAATATTAGTTAAGTAACTTTTAAAATTTTCGAATTTACTTTGAACCAAATGATAAATATCGGTGGGGGGGGGGGGTAGAGAATCCACAATCCTGTCGCAAAAGACAGCTTTAAATAACCATTGTAAATTAAAAAATATCGTGTGTCTATATTATTGCAGACTTTACGTATTCTATCGTTTCCGCCAAGGAAATATAATAATAATAATAATAATAAAGAAAAATTCTTTTCTTATTATCTTTTTTCGGGATTCTTTTGACTATGGGAGGGTTTAGAAAGAGAAGCGACAGCAAAAAAAAAGAATTGCCTGCTATTTTTACAAAGCTCCCCGTCATGCCCTGTAGCTGCTTACGTGACTGCGTCTTCCTGTTTACGATGGGTGCTCTCTTAAGGGTCGTATAGGGGTGAAAAAAGAGGGGTGGCAAACGACGCTAGCTCTATTTTCTGAATCTACACGAGATTTGCAATTCTATTTTCTGGATTCACAGGACCTGAACACTGGCCTATGGTCTATTATCTCTGTACGCAGAATAAGTAAAGTTGACTCGCCTCCTGATAAAGCATGCTCGTTCCATACATTTTATTTTTAGTGTAAAAATACCAATTTGCCCAACGTGTCAAGTCGACTGTAGTGTAAAACACAATATTCTTAATTTTTTTAGAAAATCATTTGTTGGTTTTTTGTCTCATTATAAAAATTATTTCAAATCGTTGTTTTTCTCGTTTTACTTATATTTCAAATCAATAATTTGTTGTTGGTTCTTAGCATTTTAAAATTTTATGCTTTCGTTGCTGTTTCGTCTTATTTTATGTAATTGTTTTATCTCGCTTTGTTACATTCTGTTTTTATAATTTACTTTTACCTTTTGCTTGGTGCAGCATTGACAAATAGGGCTTTTGCGTCATTAAACCCTAACAAAACCAACCTGGATCTACAACGGGAAAAAATATCTAAATGACATTTAAATTTTTAAAGTATAATATGTGCTTTTGGATCGTCTTTTATTATAAATCCTCAGCGAATACAAGTTTCGATTCCGATATTCACCGCCGTAGATTTTTATGTCAACTGTCTGGTTTACAATATCAAGTCAAAATTATTCCGATTTATATTTTCTTAGTAACCCAGGGATTATCCAAACGAAATTTTCCCGCTCTCTCTCTCTAAAAAAAATAGCTATAACCTTTGCAAGATCATGACTGTTTATAGTTCTACTTTTAAAATATCAGAGTTGCCAAAGGTTATTAAATTTTTGTTGAATTAATTTTTAGGATTATTTTTTCAGCAGACTGAAATCCAAATTTGACACAGAATTTGAGTTTTAATTATAAAACCGCTTGCCGAATTTCATTTAATATTTCAACAGATGCATTTCTTAATTATTTCGTTTACATGCATGAGAAAATACGCTGTTCGTTGTTGCTTATGGCACTTGCCAATGGACAAGCCCCCCGCTGGTACAGCGGCAGATTTAAGCCGAAAGGAGCGTCTCTAGTTTTTAAAGTAGCGTCAACTAGGGCCAAGAGTACGACTTATCTACACACTCACCACATTTGCTTGCACAACCCCTTTTTACAGGGGGGACAAAGTCACACACCTCACAGATAGCACACAGAAGAACAACCATGCCGAAGCCGGGACTCGAACCCGGGGCCCTCAGAACACGAGAAAGACGCGCTACCTCTGTGCCAGAAAGCCGGCATGAGAAAATATAGACCGATAGACGATCAGCTCTTGGAGAAATTTGGTTCAAAATTTGATATAAATCTATGTTATGGATGCAAACTTTATCTGCTTAGCAATGTGAGTTTTGGAGTTAACGTTTTCCCATACTCAGCTGCATGGGTAGAAAGAATTTCTCAGAATTCTTTTGTTCAAAATTTGAGAAAATCTGCAAATTTGATATCCCTTTCGCGATGGGCATGTCATATATCGATAATTAGATTTCTTGACAGAAAAATGTATTATCTTTTCTGAATCTTTTTTTTAACACTAGAACTACCGATGTTAAATATATACATAGTAGTTTTTTACCCCCACCCGTCAAATTGACGGGTTGTTGATCATCATGTCTTTCATTACAACTTTTGGCTTAGATTATGTAAATAAAAGAATATAAGAAAAATAATTTGTCCTTTTATTTATGGGATATCGAGTTTTAATTTTAAACTGAAAAATAATCAGAATAAAATAGAACCTATTAGAACGGTTGTCGAACACTTTGGATCAATCAATATAATTTCATATGAAAAATGTAATTCCTATTTTACCAGGGAATGTCTGAAATCGGTGTATAAATGAATATAAATACATGCTGATGTCATAGTATAGGTTATCCGTAAAATATCATAAAAATTAAAATTTTCAAAGCCGTCATTTTGACGGTTCTTGGTAAAAATAGGTATAGATCATTGTGATTATGGAAGTTAAAATGATTAAGCGGAAATTGAATAGGAATATTCAATTATTTCTTTAAAAATTGATTTAAAGTTCTAGAACAATGCATAAATTATAATAAAATTTGTAATTTTGTGAGGAAGAAATTCAATCACCGTCAAAATGCTGATCTTGATAGTTCTAGTGTTAAATCGAAAATTAAAAATATGATAGATAATTCTAAAAATTCAATATTTCTATTACTGTAATTTATTTCAATGCAATCATTTTTTGATACTGCTATTTTTGCGATTACCAATTTGATTATCAGGAAAAGTAATATTTGTGTAGATTAATAGTCTGATCCTATCACGAATGATAAATTTTTACTTAGGTTTTTGAAGGTCAATTATTCCATTATTTCATAAATGAATTGCATAAACTAATACTTAATTAAATCGAGGCCGGTTTTCTGATGGGTTGTTAAATAAAAATTTCAAAGAAATAGAGTACGTTCCTCTATAACGGTAAGAAAATAAAAATGCATGAGTTTTATTATTTTATTTATTAATTTTTTGCGAAACTCTTAATATTTAAATAAATTTTGGGAATAATATACTGCCTTAAGTGTGTGTGAGTTTATTGTAAATAGTTTAATAGTTATTAAAACTAGATAAAGTGGTCTCCCCAAAACTTTCTCGCGTACTCTTTCATAAATGTGCTATCCCAATGAATGCCTTGTAAAATCCATTAGTATACATTAGTTACGAAATGTACTCATGCCCAAAAATTAAGGATAAATCAAGTTCAGGTATTAAAAAAGGACAAAAGCAAAAGGAAAAAAGTGAGTTATTTGTAAACCCTATTTATTTAACAAAAAGTAAAGATTGAAGAAGATGCTATATATTTGATATCATTAATACAAATTACGAATTTTTGCTCCCTAGAGCAAATTACAACAAACATACAAAAATCTTATTTACAAAAATAAATATTACATGGTTGGTATAGCGGTTAATACATAGTATGTCTCCCAGACGATGCAATACAGTTCGTAAAACGCCTAGGCGTGCTGAGTATCAAATTATCGATCTGATCTTGTGAAATAGTACTCCAGCCCTTATCAAGCGATGCTCTCCGAAGTTCCGGTAGACGTGTAGGAGGTGGTTGATGAGCTGCAATTTGTTGGCTAAGCATGTCTCACACAGTCTCTACTGGATTCAAGTCCAGTGAGAAGGCTGGCCAATCCATATGGGTGATATTCTCCGATGGAAGGCATTCGTTTAGAATGTTTGCACGGTGGAGTCGTCTAAAAGAATGAATTGTATGTCCATGGCACTCCGAAACAAATGTACAGATTGTATCAGAATGGCGTCCCGATAGATCGGCTTGTCATGATTCCAATTTGAACATGCAAGTCTGTTCTGGAACCCAGAATATTTCCTCCCCACAAACGAGCAATCTTGCAAACCCTAACTATATTGTTCAATGATGTTATCGGTGGTAAAGTCTACCTGTCGCTCTCCACATGAAAGTACGTCGGGAATCAGACTGCAAGTTAAACCGGAACACTTAGGAAAACTTCACATAAGTCCACTTTTGCGATGTCCACAATGTATGCTTTGTACTCCAGACTAATCGCAAGCAACGTTGAGTCGCAGTAAGTGGATCACTTCTGACAGGCCTGCGAGCATATAGAGCAACTGTTTTAAGCGTCTGTATACGATCTGCCTTGAAACTATCGTACTAGTTGCTTAAGGGAGCTGACGAGACAAGTCTGATGCTGTGCTCCATCGGTTTGTTTTGACAAAAACTGTCAAATACCGTTCCTAATTCGGCATTGTAACTCGAGAGAGACTGTGCTGAACCGTCTACTCACATTACCATCATCTTGGAATCTATGTCAAAGTCTCGTGATGACATTCTGGGTGATTCAAAGTTTCACGAATACTTCTAGCTGAGTATGCCCATATTCCAGATGGCCAATGATTATACCACGTAAAAAAAATTATCCAAATGCTTCCTATGTGTCATAACTGGGTGGTTATTGCACTGAAAGGCTTACTGTTTGCCCATAAGGAGATCTCTGGCCGACAGTCGTCTATGTCTACGGCGGTCGTTATAGAAACAGGTTACTGCAGGAAGAGTCCATTTCGCAGAGGTAGAAATTCATTCAAGTTTCTTACGTTGGCGCGTTTAGCGCCTAATTGGCGGTGTTGATATATTGCCTTTAATTTTTGAAAGCAAATTCGAAAAATAATTCACTGGGCCGAAAATCATTTGCGTACTTGGAATTTTGAAAAAATATATTATTCTTGTTAGAATAATATAGAAATTCCTATCTGATTAGTACAGAAAGAACAGAGTAAATCAAATAGAAAAACTGAATAATTATTTATATGTCTAACGACTGCACAAGAAGAAAAATAAGTAGAATCCAGCATGACAAAATATTAATTTTCATTTTATTTGTTTCAAATTTATGTAACTACTTAAGATTAAATTCTCCGCAGCAAACGGGAAGTAATTTGTCTAATTCAACATAAAAATAATAACATAATAATCGTAATTATTTCATAGTTATTATAAAAGGTTGCTTTTATTCTGTTACAAAGTAAAATATCCATTGTTAAATATGCTTAAAACCTCTCCAAAAAGTTTTTTTTAATAAATAAATAAATTTATTTATTTTTGATATATACACTATTTTTCGAAACTCAAAATTAACAATTACATTTTATCAAATTTTAGTTTTTTAAAAATCAAACTTATTTTATAACTTATTTTCAATATGTACAAGCTTTCTGCAACACAATTAATTCCGCATTTATAAGTAAAAGTGTTCTAAATTTGAAAATAATTCAAGTGTTCCCTCAAGCGCGTGTGAGATGTCTCGGAACTGAACTTAAAAAAAAGCCCAACATAGCTTTACATTATTCTAATAAAAGCGTTGTAAAACTTCGTTTTTGTATTCCAGATGACCATTTATTCATTTACCACTTGAAAAAAGAAATTAATTATTTGAAAGAAAATGTTTTCTCACGAATTGTCAATTCAAATAATAGAATGATAAATGAGCTTTTCTTTTCAATGTAAATCAGCCGTCATGAGCTGTATTACAATAACGTATCCATAAATTCCTGCATTCATCTCACCTTTCCGGTGTCAAAAATTCTTCATTCCTATTGTCCTATACCTTTCTCTTCAGAGCCCATCAATTTCGTTTAAAATTACTTATCTGTCTCCGTTTTACTATCGCGATCAGTACACCTGAGCAGAAGAGATGTCTATAAATATTTTAATCTTTCTAATTCACATTAGCGTGCATAACTTTTTAGATTCTTGTAATCCTATCTAAGAAGGAAAGCTATTAAAATAACAGGAAGGAGAACACAAGACTTTATGAATGTCTATTTTTCTTTATTTTATCTTTAAAAATGTAATGCGCTACCAATAATGTATTTTTTCTTCATGCCATTATATAATTGAATAATATTTAGCAATAAAAATTTTAATAGAATTATTTTTTAACAATTGTATACATTCATTCAATTCCAGAAAAAAATTAAATCGTTCTAATCTCCAAATATTTTCTAACAGCATAATAGATAATGTTTTTAATCAGTATAATTAGATGCATAAAAGCAATTATTTTCTTCTTTTTTTGAAAAAACTTCCCATGATCTATAAATAAAAACCAACTGACTTCACGTATTTTTTTTTCTCAACAAATCATTAATTCCTGTTATCTTACTCAACTTACTTTTCAAATGTAGAATTCAAAATCAGTAATCAATTTACTTTTTCTAATACAAACAGATGAATAATTTACTTTTAAAGTTTCAATTGTTTATTGTTTTAAAAAATATGAACTTGAAAAAGATTTCTTTATTTTCCAGTTCCATATATCGATCAATTCAAGAGGTAATCTTATTTATGTTAAAAAGTTACATTTTAATTCAGGATAATTATTTCATTAAATTTCAGTTTATAAAATTAAAGTTTTCGATCCAATAAAAGCTATAAAAGTATATTAAGATGCAAATTTTAAAAAATATATTAGAATGTAATGTTTATTCGTTTCACTTTCTACAACTTAAATTATTAATCATATCAATAAATTAATCAGCAATTAAGCTGAAACTTTTGACTATCAACATATTGAATAACAGAAAACAAGAGCACGTTAACGAAAAAATAGAAAATAACAAAAAGGAATCGAATAAATTTCGTAGCTTCAGGAAATAAACTATATAAAATTCTATATCTTCTATAACTTATGATTAAACTAATTGAAATGAAACAAAAAAAGCAATTTTCAGATTCACTTTTTATTTATAAAACACATTAATTATTATTAAAAGAGTGCAAAACTAGCAGAGATCGAGTGACAGTTGTGTACTTTCAATTAAAAGGATTCTAAATCACTGTCACAAGATTCCGTTTCTTCTGAATCGGAATCCGATTCATTACTTCCAATCTGAATTACTAGTTCTTCTAAAACTCCATCTTTTTCCCAATATGAATTTTCAATTTTTTCTACATGCCGGCAATGTGCCTCCCATTCCTTGGAAGTCACTTTGCCCATAGCTTCGCACAAAAGATTTTGCAAGTTCTCCAAACTTAAGTCTCCAGTCACATTGCTTTCTTTGATGAGTCTTTTAACAGAAGACCAAACGTATTCTATTGCATTAAGATCACAATGGTAGGGGGGGGGAGTCGCAAAACATAATGCCCATTTTCTTTTATTATACTGTCAATTTTATATACGATTTCTTTAAGGCGATTGCTATCGATTTGCGAATATAGTTCTGCTTTCCGCATTTTCATATCGCAGGCTATTCCATTATTATTCAGCCAGTCGGTCATCTGTTTCTTTGTGCTATATTTAGTAGGTGTCGGATTTGCAACTTTTGTGTGATATGGAGCATTGTCCATGCACACGACACTTTTTGGTTGCAAATTGGGAATCAGTTTTTCCAACACCCATTTCTCAAAGTTTTCGTAATTCATTTGGCCGTGATAATCACCGCTTTTTGTTGACGCTTTGTAAACTAATTGAGCGCCTGGAATAAATCCCGTGGACGAACCAGCATGCACGACAATCAATCTATTTTTTGAATTAACATTTATTTCGGTTCCTGAAATCGTATCGTTTTGCCAGCATTTTCTAAATATCAAGTTGCTGTCGATCCACGTTTCATCAATAAAAACTATCTGGCACTTACTTTTTCTGTATTCCCTCATTTTTCGCAAATAGCCATTCCTCCAAAACACAATATCGGGTCTTTCGATGAGAAGTTTTCTTTTATTCGCGCATTTCTTCCAGCGAAAATTCATGGAATGCAACACCTTTCTCAACGTTTCCTTATTCCAATGAAAGTTTAACTTCTCTCTCAATATGGGAAGTAATTTTCTTAAAGAAGGAACTTTCTTTTGTTGCACGTAAAAATCCTGGACTGTTTGACGAATTACACATCTGTCGAAGTCATCTATTTCACAATTTCGATGAATAGGTCTTTTACGGTGCTTTCCAGGAGTCCTCAAAACTTCTGCTTCGCCCAGAGTCGAAACTTCATTTTTAATTTTTCTGATGGTAAAATCCGACACTCCAGTCGCTTGAGCTACTCTCTTCATAGTTTGTGAAAGAGGAACTTTCAAAGATTTTGCTGCGGCTTCTTCGGAGCAAAATTCTATAACATTATGCACAATTTTACGTGCCTGTGATTTTAAAGTCTCTCCATTCTTAAATCGAAAAGGCATTTTAAAGGATCTCAAAATTCAAGAGATAAAAATTAAATAATGAAACGCAGTTAATGTTAACCAAAGAAAATATTAATAAGATATAAAAGAAGTAAGCTAAGCAAATATAAAGATACGAGCAACTGCGGTAAAAGCGAGAAGAACAATGAGCAATAGTTTTATTGTCGCTTTATTTTTTCGCCAAGATAAAGAATACCCTCCCAGACTTCGGTTCGATTCCACCCATTCGAAATGGATCCTTCCTATCGACGCCTGTTTCTATGACGCCCGCCGTAAACATAGACGACTGTCGGTCAGAGATCTCCTTATGGACAGACAGTACAAAGCGTTTACGAACAATTTTATTTCTTTGTTTGTATTCCTTATGCATCACTCTCTTACTTTCACGTCATTGTAATATACTATCGGTGTCATCTGTGGCTTTCTGAAATTTGTATATGGTTTTTGACGATGAGTGTAGTCATTTTAGGGGTTATATATGTATTTTAGAGGTCGAATTTCGTGTGGCTCTAAATTATTCTTAATTTATGGACTTGAGTGTATTTCAAAATACTTATCAGGGCGTTCTCTATATGAATCTGTAAATATTTTGCTCTGCATACATTGGGGGACAGCCTATATTCAGTTCCAAAATTTTTATATATATAATATATATATAAACAAATCTTAATTTTAATCCTAATTGATTTCCAAAGCGCTATCTTAACTTAGCCCATAGTAATATCATTCTAAAATATTCTCTTATTTCCTGATCCATTCCACTTGCTCTAATTAATTAATTCAACAGAAGCTGTGTAAAATTGCTGAAACAGCTAAACGTCGGATACTTTCTCACACTCCGTGGGAGAGATGAAAATTGCTGACCTAAACAAATACCTTTAGAAAGATCCTTATGTTTCCCTTGCCTATTAGGCGTCTGTTATAGAAATCCTCATTGAAATTTAATTTTAGAAGCTCTATTAAAAATATTTTCCCTATCAAAGTCTTGGTATTTAAGAGACCAGGGATAATGATTTCCCGCCCCTTTTTGTACACTTAGCTATATCGTTAATTCCGCGTTGTGTCGTTCCGTGTTGTGCACGTCGCTTTCGCTTGTAAATAATGCCTGCTCCCGTGATGGAATAAAAAGAACTAAAAATTGCAACCAAGTCTTCTCCATGATTTCGGCCATGACTCTGCTATATGCTACTTCATCAAATCATTTAAATGTTTTCCATTATATATGTGGGAGTCTAAATAAATCTTCCAAAAATTAGACTCTTCAGATAGCGGGATTTTAGTGGCGTGATGTCTAGGATTTTTTAATATTTATGGGTTAATTTCTAAATCAAAATTAAAATAATACAAACGAAGGATGAAGAGACTTCTTTAGAAAAAATAAAAGAATTTATTTAGAGTTAAAGGGGAATATTTACAGGGGGAGTATTTACAGGGAAACATTAAAAAGAATTAAAACATGGAGATATTTAATAATCAGAAAGTTAGATTATTTCCTCTAGGAGGACGTTAGAGGTAGGGAAACATTATGACTGAAAATATATATTACCGCGTAGCCGCTGAGCTTAGCGGGAATCGCTGACGCGTGAAGACAGGCGTCTTCTCTGGACGAAAGTTCGTGAGCCTCTGATTCAAAGTTAATTGGGATAAACTTTCGAAAGACCGATAGGTGGCGTTGTTCTGGAATGCAAACTAATTAAAAATAATGGTCCTCTGGGAAATAATCTAACCTTTACAACTCTTGCTTTGGATTTCATATATCATCGGATGTTGACAAAACAAGATGAAGGCAGATGTTGGCCAATTAAAATGGCTCTGTGGAATATCCTACAAAATCACCCTCTCCTGAAAGAGCTGATCTCTCAGCTTTCCCAGGCAGCAAGAATTGTTGGAAACACATTGGCGATTGGTCGCATCCATTGGCTACAGCTCGCGAGTATTTCACTGATGTTGGCGTTGCATTGGCGCGATGTCGGATTCTGACCAGTTATTTTGCGATAATATCTTAAGCTCGCATTTAGCTTGGCGCGACCTCGTACGCCGACGTAGTGAAAATGGTCGTTTCAATGCAATCGGCCCCTACTCGCGCCGATAACAGGAAAATCGCTTTTATTAGACGACACTTCATGAATATATTTTAGGAATTTCCCATGATTCACCTCGTGTTTGTGTATTTTGGAATTCAACCAGCAACGCGTGCTATCATTTCAAGAAACTTGGTAAGTGTAAATATATTTATTACTGTATATTTTTTAAATAGTATAGTGTTTATTCTAAATAGTGAATAAAAAGGATTTTTTTTTTTTGTTAAGGTTGTTCGAACTTATTGATTACCTGATACAAAGAGTTGCAAGTGATATTATTAGCGTTAGGTGAAAACGACCATTAGGCCTAATCCATTGTTACGATCCATTGTTAATCACTCTGTTTCATTTAAGAGCTAAAACTTTATTAATTGAGTTATCGTCATTTCTTTTCTTGCGTGTATATTTTTTTTCAAGTGATTTTATTTTTTGTTATATTTTTATTTTGAGTGTTCTTAAATTATTCCAGCTATTTTTCCTCTTTTACAATTTCTTTCGGTTAACATTTTCAAATAAAAGAGATTTTTAAAAAGTATTAAATAACGTTCTTATTTATTGGTATGGCAATAAATTTGTGTAATTTTATTTTTATTTTGACGTCAGGCTAAAAAAAGCTTAGCTTAGTAGGTGATAACGCGCCAAAGATAGCAACCCCGTTTTCTCTAATATGGCAACCCTTTTTAGCTTTCACATTGAAAAGAGGAGTCTCGAAAGATTACACAAGCTCGTTGTTGGCGACTTTTGGGAAAAGTGTGCCAAGTAGGCGGTTAAAATACGATCGTATTGTAAGGTTAGGAAAAAAAATCTTTAAAACTTGGGATTGAGTAGGCATTTTTGAATACTCTAATATAAATAGTTTATAATTGTTTCATATTTCGTAAAATAATAACAAATTTTACTCCCATTAGTTTGAGTTGTTTTTATTTTTCTTTGTTATTGTAAACACTATTAAAAGTTTGTCTACACAAACCATTATCATAGCAAAGCTATTATGCCTATGAAGTGCTGTAAAACGTTTACACGTTAATTACACATCTTCATTTATCAACAAATATTTATTGTACTTTTATCAGATCTGCTCATAAGAGAAAGTTAACCTGAAGAAAAGCATCAGATCTGCTCATAAAGAGAAAGTTAACCTGAAGAAAAGCATATACATAATATTTTATCTGCATTGCTAAAAAATTATGAACAGAATGACTTCACATTGAATATAATGCCTATAACTGGTTGGCAATGTATGAAAATTCATATTTCATACAATTTCTAAAAATGACAAAATGTGAAATATATCTCCTATTCAATGAATGGAAATTTTGTGCACTTCAAAACTGAAAATGAAATTTGAGGTAAAATAAATTCTATAATCAATCAGAAAATACGAGCAACAGGAAAATTTGTCCTTGTTTCTTTGAAAACTAGTGTGGGAGATTCTATTCCTGAAGTCGAGAAGAGGCAAAATGATATATTGATAATTATAATGTGTGAGCTAGAGTATTGTTTCTACTGATTGTAACTGCAGAGGGAAATTAGAAACAATTCCATGTAAGATTTCAATTCAATTTATGCTTTAGAACTTGCTTAGGATTGAAAATATTCCTGACTATTATATTCCTGTCAGGTCAGTTCCATTTTGCCAGCCCAGTGGAAGCAGCCAAGGAGTTTTCAAACTTATGTGTAAAACAAAAGGCCAAAATATAATATGCCTTTGCATGAAACATATAATGAATTTTCAAATGTTATCCAAGTCTACTACATTACAACAAGTAGGATTATTTCAATTTTAATTTTTTTTATATGAAAGCTTTTTTCATTTATAAGAAAAGAATCAATTTTATTTTGCATAACTTTTTTCTTTTATATATATAGAATAAATTTTATAATAGCAGCCTCTTTTTTTTTTTCAGAATAGCAACTCAAGCAATGAAAATTCTAGTTAACTGAATTAATTTTTCCTTTCGTTTAAATTCTTTCTTTTTGTTCACAATTTTAAATGTTCAAATGAAAGAAGTTTTAAAAAGTATTAAATATCGGTTTTAGATTTTGGTATTGCAATAACATTTGTATAATTATTTTTATTTTGACATGAGGTTTAAAAGGCTTAGCAGAATATATTTAAATATATTTACTGTAAACTTCAAAACAGAAATTTCTTTAAAACTTGAGATAATGTAGGCATTTTTTAATACTCTTATATAAATAGTTTCTAATTATTTCATAAAATAGTCACAAATTTTACTCCCATTAGTTTCAGATATTTTTTTTTATTTTTCTCTATTATCCTCAACATTATCATGTTTATGAAGTTCTATAAGACTTTTACTTGTTAAATACTTTTCTCCAACTATCAAATATTTTATATGTACTTTTTTTAATAAAAGGGAAAACTCAATAATTATTATAATTATTTTCTAGGCTCATGAAAGGTGACCAAAAAGGAAAAGTGAATCTAAAGAAAGGTTTCTTATATATAGCAGATGATTCAGTTATACATATATATAATATTGACATAAATTGTGTGGTATTTATATAAATTTGTAGAAATTTCAAATGCTTCAAGTATTATAAATATTTTTTTTAATTAAATTTTGTTTATAAATGATGAGAAAATATTATTTATTTATTCATGATAGTTATCTAGTCAGTTTCAGGATGCTGCTTGGGTGTAGAAGTTCATTACAGAAAATTCAGCCTAATACTCATTTTACCTATCATCCTGTATCATTTTACTTTGTATTTGTGAAATTTTATTTAATAAAGGTCTTTTTAAATAAATTGTTTTTTTTTCCTTTCTCCAAAAAATAAAAGGGGAAAATCATATATATATTTTTAAACTTTTTTCAGAAGTAATTTTGTATTGAAAGTGTTTGTTTGAAATTAGGCATTTATTTAGAATTTTCGTGAAATGTTAGAGTTAATCATACACCAAATTTGGTTCTTATGCTACAAAGCCAAATTTAAACTTATAATAAATAAATAAATATTACAAATTTCAAATAATTTTTTTTATTTGTAAAATGTTGTCTATTAGACACTAGCTAACACTGACATTTATAATGAAGTATAAAGTTTCTTCAACAAGTATGTAAGTTAATAGTAAACATAAAGAATTTCATGCAAATAAAATGAAGAAACATATAATAGGAATGGCATAATTTAGAATTTTAAACAATTTCTAACCATTGCATTAGAAAAAATAGGGAAATGTTCAAATTATGTTTAAATAGAAATTTGTGCTTTATTCATTATTTTTTGGTAATTGTCTTGTAGAATGTTATTTATTACACACTCCCTAGCACTAACATTTATAATGAGGTATAAAGTTTCTTCAACATAAAGTTTGTAAGTTAATAGGAGTTTCATATAAATGAAAGAAGTGTTGCATTTTGTGTATGGAATTTTTGTATAATATTCAGAATTTGTCATAGATCAAATTTGGTTCTTTTGCAACTAAAACAAACCTTACTATACAGAGATCTAGAAAAGATATTTAAAGTAACTTGTTAAATTAAGCTTGTAAAAATATTGCCTATTGAAGAAACACATTATAGGAATGCTATAATTTAGTGTTTTAAACAATTTTTAACCAATGCAGTAAAAAAAAAGGGGGGATGTTCAAATTATGTTAAAATAGAAATTTGTGTTTTATTCATTTCATTTTAGTAATTCTTTTTTTATTGCTTACATTAAACAATATAAAAGCTTATAACAAACTATAAGAATGTACATATAGTTCTATATATATTATATAGAACTATATAATATTTTTAATAAGAATTATATAGCCTTATATAGAAAATAGAATTATATAAGAATAATATGCTTTGAATTTTCATGAAATAACTTTTAAAATTAACAAATTGTATAGGCAATATTAACAATTTAATAGTATATATATATAATTATACTGATTAATTATGCAATTGAAACTATGATTATGTTAGCAGTTTTTCCCATGCATTTAATGATGAAAATAAATAGGAAATATAAATGAAAGAAACTAACCTTGTATAGAGATATAAGATTATATTATTAGAAATAAAATGTGCAAGTGATCAAATTTAAAATTATTTCAGATAATTTTAACATTTATTTATATTCCTTAGAGCAGTAAAAAAAATGTAATTTGAAAATTTATAGAGTAAGATTGTGATAAAATAATATGCTATAATAATAATTAAGAAAGTCAAAGAGTTAAAATTAAAATAAGGAAACATCATTCTATGGAAAGCAAGTGTTTTATGGAATTTTAAATTTATCAAAATAAATAGCAAACAAAAATATTCATAAGTAAAAAAGAAAAGTAAACTACTTAAAATATTTATTATTTTCATTCGTTTGAAAAAAATTTGAAAGTACAATAATTTTAACTATTATGACACTAAATTATAGGGTTTAAGAAAACCAATAAACTAATATTTCAATTTGATGCGGCAAGTGTTCAGTAATAAATCGCCCAATGATTGATATTTGGCCTCCCATTGCTAAAAAGCATTGGGAAATGGTTGGTAACATACTGCCCATTGCTAAAATACATTGGAAAATGATTGGCATTGAGTCGTCCATTGCTAAAATATACATTGGATAATGATTGGCATTGGGTCGTCCATTGCTAAAATACATTGGGAAATGATTGGCATTGGGTCGTCCATATGTAAAATATACATTAGGAAATGGTTGGTAACATATCGCCCATTGCTAAAATACATTGGGAAATGGTTGGCATTGGGTCGCCCATTGATAAAACATATCGGGAAATGATTGGAATGACGTCGGCCATGAGAAAGCACATCGGGAAACGATCGGAAATTTCATCGAAAAGAAGTCGGTGCGATCATCGCCCGGCGTTCCGCCGTGGGACAAGACCAATGTTGGCGCGACATCGGCTTCCGATCTCGGCCCGACGTCGCGCGTTCTGCGTTGCGATGTGTGGCCAATGGTTGGCCGACGATCTTTTGCTGCTTGGGTTTACAGAACGTTGAGAGCTAATTTTTTTTTTACATGATCTTACATTTTACTAATAAACTAATTTCAGTTACAATCTTGAATTTGATGAATTAAGAATGTTTATACAATAACCACAAATAATAATATTCTTAAAAATAACAAAATAAAATACCAGATGAAAAGATGTATACTCAATGTTCACAATTCCGGATCTAGAATAAAGCACATAAAAATTCCATAATATTTTTTATTGTGAACCTACAATTAACTAAATATTTAATCATCGATATTCTTTAAAATAGGTTGACAAAAAATGATAAGAAACGATATGAAAATACGATAATTGTTGCAAACGAATATAATATAATTATTTGAAACGAGCTTTACCATACAATAACAATTTATTTCTCAAAAGGTATAATATGAGAAAGATGATAAATAATAACTAATATTCAAGATTCAATTAATATAAAAATGCTTCATTAAATCAGCTGAGGTGGTGGTAGAGTTCGGACCCTCGTGCTGACTGACTTTTTCTACTTCATACCTATCTTTAGAGTTCACTCTAGTTATTTTATAAGGACCTAAGAGCTTCTGTCAGTTTTAGTCCAGTTCCAAATTGAGTCCTTTGGATTGCTACTAAATCACCTTCTTTGTAATTTGAAGCTCTTTTTCTTCTTTTGTTGTAAGTCTTTCGATTCTCAGATTGTATGGTTTCGATGTTCTTTTTGGCATCTTTCCTTAGAAATTCACGTTGTTCTTGAAATTCTTCTGTCATTTCTTCTAATAGTAGGTCTTTGATTCGGATATCTTCCTTATTCCGCATTTTGGTTCCTACTAAAAGTTCAAATGGTGTCCATTTAGTGCTTCGAGATATAGTGCTGTTTAGTATTCTTTGTAATCTGTCGACATATTTATACCATTTGGTCGAGTCGTCTAACGATAGGTTGGTAAGGATGGGAATCAAAGTTCTGTGTATTCGTTCAACTTGACCGTTTCCTCTAGGAACACCTGTTGCTATTTGTAAATGTTGTATGTTTTCTTCAGTACAGTAGTCGTTGAATAATTTTGAAGTGAACGCTGAACCTCTATCAGTGATAATTCTTACAGGGTTACCAAATGTTTTCTGTTGTAGTTTTAACTTTTCCAAGGCAATTTCAGCAGATACGGTTTTGACGGGATATAGCCAAGTAAATTTCGTAAATGCGTCTACTACGGTGAAAATGTGTTGATAGCTTTTATTTGTTGAAGGTAAAGGGCCAATGAATTCGACATGATACGTACTTAATGTCTCTTAATGTACTTACGTACTTAATGTACATACGTACTTAATGTATCTCTCCTTTAGAAATAGGATTTAAAAACCCTTATTTTTTGCCAGTTTTCTTATTAGCTAAGATACATGGAACGCAATTAACGATTACTTTTTTGACGATGTTGGTTATATTTGGAATAAAAAATTCCCGTTTCACAATTTCTGCCGTTTTTGCTACTGAGAAATGACCGTTGTCGTGGATCATTTTAATCAATTCAGTTTCCATTGCTTTAGGGATCACGATTAATTCTCGACCATTTAAATATTTGTAGAGTATACCGTTCCGTTCGAAAAATTCTTCAGATTGTTGTTTCTCTAAAAGTGACTTCAATGTTTGTATGCTATCATCTTCTTCTTGTGCTCTTTTCAACTTTGAAGTTAAAGTATCATCACAGATCATCATTACTGGATAACGACTAAGAGCATCAACATGCTTCATTCGACTTCCAGCTCTGTGCTCTATTTCGTAATAGAATTCTTCTAATTGAAGTGCCCATCTGGCTTTGCGTGCAATTAGATCCTTCTTATGCATAGTCTTTTGAAATGCTGCACAGTCAGTTACTATTTTAAAACGTTGTCCTAAAAGATAAACACGAAACTTTTTTAATGCGTTGATAATTGCAAGTACCTCTAATTCGTAACTGTCATACTTTTCTTCTGTGGAATTTGCCTTCTTCGACATGTAGTAAACTGGGTTTAATTTTCCATTGTCGGCCTCTTGTAATAAAATTGCACCGTACCCTTGTTTACAAGCGTCTGTATGCAGCTCTGTTCTTCTTCCAAACTTGTATGCAAAAGTGGGCCTTCAGACATGATTTTCTTCAACTTCTCAAATGCTTCTTTTTGTTGAGTACTAAAAACAAAGTGGTTTTCTTTTCTAGTTAAATCGCTAAGTGGTTTAGCTATCTTTGAATACTCCTTGATATATTTGCGGAAATAGCCGGTTAAACCAAGAAAACTTTGAACTTGTTTTATCGTTGTTGGTTCTGGAAATTTTTGGACAGCCTGTGTCTTTGCGGTAGACGGTTTAATAGTTCCACCTTCCACAACGTGACCTTGAAATTCGATTTTCTTTTTTAAAAATTGGTATTTCTTGAATTTAATTTCTAATCCGTATTTCTTTGCAACTTCGAACACAGTTTTAAGTTTTTCTAGACCTTCTTTCTCGTTTTTCGATGGGATTACGAGATCATCTAAGTAAGTGATTACAATTCCTTTGCGGGTAAGATCTCTAAATATACTTGATACATAGCGTTGAAAAACTCCACTACTTGTGCTTAGTCCAAAAGGAACTTTATTAAATTCATATTGTCCGTCTGGAACAATAAAAGACGTATACTTTCTACTATCTTCTTCAACATCGACGTGGAAGAAACCATTACGTAAATTCAACGTAGAAAATACTTTTGCTTCTTGTAAAGTGTCCAAAACGTCTTCGATGAGAGGTAAAGGAAATTTATCTTTTACGAGCTTCTGGTTTAACTTTCTGTAATCAACACACAATCTTGAAGATCCATCTTTCTTTTTTACAATTACAATTGGACTTGCGTATTCTGATGAACTCGGGCGCATAATGCCTTCGTTAAGCCATTCTTCAATTTGCTTGTTTACTTCCTGTCTTTCTGTGAAAGCTAGTCGACGAGGAGGTTGGCAGATTGGTTCTTCGTCTTTCAGGATAATTTTCATTGTAACGTCGGTAGATGCCGTTTTTTCTGGCTTGTAGTCTTGTATTAATGTTTCAAGTTCCTTCTTAATTTCACGATTTTCAATATGGCGCAGATCTAGTTCTTGAAGATTTTCGGCAGATATCTGCATGAGCAATACTTGATTCTCATATTTTTGGAATTGAACTCCTTCTTTGGTGAAATTTATCGATGCTTGTTCTAAAATATCTGATCCAATGACTGCTTCGAATTTTAATTTGTCAGTAGGTACAACATGCCAAGTTAGTAAGTAATTTTCTTTGTCCATTTCAAATTCACGTTCAAAGGAACCGATCGTTGTAACTTGTGCTTCACCAATGCCTGTGAGAAGCATTTTATTCTGTGATAATTTGGTTGGATCCATTATCCTTCTGCTTGTGTTTTCTCGTTGCAAACTTACGGTACTACCACTATCTATAAGTGCCGTGATTTTCGTCTTCCCGAAAAATATTTCCTTAGTGCGTAAACCTTCTTTAACGATGAGAGTGCAAGTTCCCTTTGATTCATTTATCTCTTCTTTGGCATTTGTTTTGTTCGTGGTGAACGTATTTACTTTCTTCGGCGGTTCTTTGAATTTCTGCGACTTTGAATAATTCGTTTGAGCATGCTTGGAGGCATTGTAGCTCGAGTGTTTCTCGTAATTTTTGTTGTAACGTCCCTTCTGTGCGCTGTCTTGAGTTCTTTGACGAGTTTCGTACTTGGTGACTGGGAACTTCTTATCCGTTCTGTTATATTCAGATCTTCTTGGTGCTTCATATCTGTAATATTTTTCGATGGGTTCGAATTCTTGTTTTTTAACAAATTTAGATTGCATTTGAATCTTCAACTTTTCTAATTCAAATTCATCTTTGCGTTTGCGTTCAGTGAGTTCGTCCTGCCTTTTTTGTTCCTCTAGCCTCAACTCTTCGAGGCGTATTTTTTCTTCTCGTTCTTCAATACGTTGTTTTTCTTCTTCTAAACGTAGTTTTCTTCTCGTTCTTCTTGCTGTCTCTCCCTGGCTTTGCGATCTTCAACAATCGTTGTATGCAGGTTTTTTGTTAGGTCTGCGTCATAATTTTCACTACTAGTAATTAGATTTTTGAGTGTAGCGATGGGCATTGATTGATCAGCTTCTAAATTTAATTCTGTGGCCAATACGAATAAATCTTCGCGTCTACCTTTGCCGAGATAGGCCATTTTAAAATTTAAATTTAATCTTAGTAAGCAATTAAAGAAATTAACGAAATTCTCGCGTGTTCAGATAGTAACAATAATGTCGTTATAGTATGGCAAATTTCGTTTTCTCGTTTATCAAAAATCTTAAGAAAGAATAATATTGCACCCAAATACACTAAATTTACGATAAAATATGGAAATTTCATTCATTCAGAAATATTTTAGACTATTAACGTGTAAATTAGTTTGAATTATTCGATATTTTAGTTTGCCTATTTCAATTATTAATTTCAACTGAAAAACAAAACACCTTTACAAAAATATTTAATACATCAGTTGTCTTGTAATAAAGAGAAAAAGAGTTTGAAAAGAATAAAAACTAAATAATAAAAATCTTATTTTAAAAACTGTGATAAAATTTTGTTAAAATGTGAAAAAGAATTTAATCATCAAAGTTCTTTAGATAAAACTAAACACTCTAACTTAAATATAAGTTAATTACTTCGCGTAAAGAACTTTATTTTTATTATACTACACCATTAAAAGCAAACACTTGTAAAAATCATTAATCAGATTCTAAAAAAGAACACACGTTTGAATGAGAGGCATAACCTAAACACTTCAGTAGCTTCTTATTTAGGATCAGTCGCCGAGAGCGAAAGATAAATAAATTATTAATGAAGCGTCAGTGAGGAAATCGAAACCGAAACTAAAGAACTATGCACATCTGGCGAATGCCACTTAAGAAACAATATAGAATAGGATGAATCAATTCGTTTTTTAAATGAAAATATAAAAATATTACAATTCGAATATTACTCCCGATTTGCTTAATGTTTAAAATATATACTTATGTAGCATATTATTATGCATCACAAGTAGAAAAATAATATTTTAAAAATATATACTCGCATGATACTTAAAAATATGATCACATACACTTTAAAAATATGTGAATTATTTCCTTCACACAGCTAAAATCAATTTCATGAACAAGGCTGAAGTTCTGAAATTCTTCGGAAGATTCTTCTTTAAATAAAGTATTAGGAACAGTACTTCATATCACGGTTTCACGCTGGCGTTGTCGATTGTTTCACTTGTGGTTTTAAGAAGTTTTAGTTGAAGACCGACGGAGACACTGCTGATCGCCGCTGTAGAAAGGATTTCTGAAGTGGACTTAAACTGTTACTTTTCATCTATAGACCATCTGGAGTGGTTTCGAGAGCAGCTTGAACGACGACTCCACTTGGGCAGGGCATGAATATGTTATTAATTGTTAGTATAGAGAGGCAAGCCGCGCGTTTAAAAATTTAGTCAGTTTTTTGCATCTTAGGCATTAAGCCAAAAATTTTTTTTAAGGGATAGTAATTCAAAATAATCGGATACTTAAAGAAGACTTTTAAATCAATCCCGGCTGAACCCCCATTATTTCTGTGGGAGTCTAAATAAATCTTCCAAAAATTAGACTCTTCAGATAGCGGGATTTTAGTGGCGTGATGTCTAGGGTTTTTTTAATATTTATGGGTTAGTTTCTAAATCAAAATTAAAATATTACAAACGAAGGATGAAGAGACTTCTTTAGAAAAAATAAAAGAATTTATTTAGAGTTAAAGGGGAATATTTACAGGGGGAGTATTTACAGGGAAACATTAAAAAGAATTAAAACATGGAGATATTTAATAATCAGAAAGTTAGATTATTTCCTCTAGGAGGACGTTAGAGGTAGGGAAACATTATGACTGAAAATATATATTACCGCGTAGCCGCTGAGCTTAGCGGGAATCGCTGACGCGTAAAGACAGATGTCTTCTTGGACGAAAGTTCGTGGGCCTCTGATTCAAAGTTAATTGGGATAGACTTTCGAAAGACCGATAGGTGGCGTTGTTTTGGAATGCAAACTAATTAAAAATAATGGTCCTCTGGGAAATAATCTAACCTTTACAACTCTTGCTTTGGATTTCATATATCATCGGATGTTGACAAAACAAGATGAAGGCAGATGTTGGCCAATTAAAATGGTTCTGTGGAATATCCTACATATATATATTCTTAAACATTTTGCCAATGTGCGTGTGCTTATGTGCTTAACAAAAATACTGTTACTAATTTTAAGGTATGTGTATGTAAATGCTGTGTGTAACTACAATTTTTTTTCCTACTTAATCTATGATAATCGGATTGGGAAATATTATTTACTGGAAAATACTTATTTTAGACAAGGAAACCTTATATTTGTAAAAAAATAAAAAGCTATGCCATTAAAGGAAATAATTTGTGTGAGAAGATAATTTTCAAACCTTTGATATCACGATATTTATCTTAGTTATTCAAACAGCATGTTATACACCGCGAATATCTTTCCAATCTCCCTTGATAACCAATTTTTTTCGTATCAATAGTCTTAGCTATGAATGATTGAATAAATTATTTTGCAATTTATTTCATTTTCGTACGTTTTAAAAAATAAACTATTTCAAAATGCAGGGCTTCTTCCTTATATTTTTGCTCTTAATCATATCTGCAGAAATTTCAATAAAATGTTTATTGCTTATTCATTTACAAAAAACAGATAACCATGCAAATCTTTTATTCATTTGCCTTTAAAATGAATCTGACTTTTCATTACAGTATCTACTTATTCATTTTTGATTTCGCGATTATCGAACTTAGGAATTAAATGAATATTTCAGAATTTTATATTGGTTTTCGAGCATTTTCCTGCCTTTTTAAATTTATAATATTATTCCGAAAGAAAACCAGCGGAAGTGGTCTCCTTAAGAGTTTCTCACATACTCTAATAAATTTATGTCAGAGAAAATCTTTTGACGAATTATAGTACAAAATATTAACTTTTAACGTGAATTTAGAATTTTTACTGAATCCTTTTATGCTTGATGAGTTATTTGGCGATTAATTACTGGCAAGTGTTTATATCATCCAAATATCGAATTCGTGTTTCAATAATGTTTTCCGCGGCCAATTGAACCACACATTTGATTTTAAAAAAATGTTAAGTCATTTTTTAAAGTATTGCAAACAAATGTTTCTTGAAGTATAAATCGATATATAAACGAACTTTAATCAGATTTCGCTCAAAATTTTATAGGTGGTTACGCTATGAAATTTCTTATCCATATTTTACCTATATCTCTCTCTTCGTTTTGAATTAATCGCCTTAACTTATATCCAAGCAGGCAGCCAGATAGACTTCTTAAAATCTGATTTTACTCAAAATTTGGTAAAAATCTGTAAATCTAGGGCATTGACTGTATATCAAGTTTTAACAGTCTAGTTCAAAGCGTGTTTGATTTTGGTCCAGACAGACGGACGGGCATTTTTTGAAAAGGTGTTTTTCGAAATCAGGGAGTTCTATAACTTGGAGATTTGACAAAATTTGGTGTTGAATTATTTGCTATTATTGAAGGTTCTATGTTCTATGTGTACTAGAAAGTTAAAGCAAACACACTAAAAACTCTGAAGCTCAAAAAACATATTCATAGTTCGAACTGTTTCTTTTTCGGCATAATTATTTATTGGATGAATCCAAATTTGTATTTAAAATTCCATTTCTCTGAAATCAGAGTCCATTCTTAGGAAGTTATTTATTTTAAGTTATGTTTTTTCTTAAATATCGTTTATTCCATAGCACAAATAAGGTTTATTGGATATGTTACACGAAATAATTTGAAGTGCTGAAATAGAAGTGTTCCTGAAAGCTCAAAAATGCTAAAAGCACTTTTCTTTGAATACTTAAATTTTCTGAACTTGACGCACGCAGTAGGCAGATACAACATGAACGAGGTTTTTTTCAAGAGCTCTCTTACAGAATTTTAAGAACTTTATTCGAGCTATTTTTAACCTATTAAGAATTTCGAACTTGTTTTTTGTTCGATTAAAAAATGGCATGTTTTTAGAGAAATTAATTATTTTATCTGCTCTCTCTCTCTCTCTCTCTCTTTCTCTCTCTCTCTCTCTATCTATCTATCTATCTATCTATCTATCTATCTATCTATATATATATATATATATATATATATATATATATATATATATAT
>JAOUZG010031473.1:4999037-5009073 GCA_026289955.1 Argiope argentata | reverse complement strand
CTTCACATGATAAAATAGTACTCCGATAAATTATTGTCAACATCATAGATTAATAGTTTGAGGTCTTTTTACTTCCTCGTATACATAGCAAAAAGAAAATAGAAGAACTGTCGAAAAGTTTTTACACGAAATTTTTGACGAATCTCCGCCTTTTAGATCTCCCTAAGTTGGAAAATGTACATTTCTGGTGAACGTCCGTCTGTCTGTCTGTGACAAAAAGAACTCAAAACGGAGAAAATTTGGTGTATGGTCTTTGCATGAAATTTTCGCATTTCTTTCAAATTTTGGATAAAATTCCTTTAGAGGAAGTTTTCCCAGCTGTCGAAATATAAGTTAACACGATAACAACAAAACGAAAAAAAAACTGGATTGATGAAATTTGGCGCACATATTATACATTTATAGCATAAACACCGATTAAAGTTTGAGACAAAACCTACAGCGGATTGAAAGTTTGTCTGTCTGTACTTTCAGAAACATGTCAGCGTGATAGTTCAAAAATATATACAATTTGGTGTGAATTTTTGTGACCACAAATGCAAATTTACATCAAAACTTTATTTTAATCGATTGGGGAAAAAAACGTATCTAAAGCACAAAAACGATTGTCCGGATACTCTACAAAACGCACGGCAAGGATTAATCTCCAAAACATTCACACAAGATATCGCAATAAATTCAGTTACACTGTCGAATTCAATTTAAAAGTTAATATTTTTTTTCAACTATTGTATACTAATGTTATGCTAGTCGTTCTTTGACATAAAAAGCTTCTTCTTCTTTTTTTTTTTTTTTTTTGCGATTATGCGAGAAAGTTTTTGGGAGACTGCTCTCGCTGGTTTTAGTTGGTTTACGGTATCAAAGTTTATCGGTAGGTTTGAATTACTTTTAATTTCCTTAATTATGGTACCGAGGTCTATGGGGTTTTACATTCAACTATTACTTTTCCTTTGGTTAGTTCTTTAAAAAAACATTTTTGATACTACCATTTATTTAGCTAGGATTTATTGTTTTAAGAAGAGTATTCTAAATTTATCATTGCCTTTTTTTCAATTTTTACGATGGAATATTTGGATCATAGTTTTTTAATATTTGCCTCATTCTATTTATTTTATTGGTCATTTGTTCAAATGTTGATTTAGCGGCCAGTTAGGATTGACATATATGAACTCATTTGGAAATGTTGAGTAATAGTTTTTGTTGTTTAAAAAATCCAAAAATTAGTAGTTTTAAATTATCAAAGCTTGCAATATAAACTTTTTCAACCTTATGAGGTTCAATAATTTATTGAAATATGATACGTTAATTTTTTTTTAAAAAAAATGTTTTATTTAAAATAGAAAGAAAAAAACCTTAAAAATTACTGAGGATTGTAAGACAAAAGTTTCAATTAAGGCATAGGTTATATATTTTTTTTCTATATTACTTAAAACTAGTCTAAATAATATGAAATTATTAATATCAATCATAATTATAAATAGGCAACCATTATAAACTTCTGCTTAACAGTTTTCATTACTATTAATAAATTTCAACCCCGAAAAAAATATTACGGCAAAAATAAATTCTTTAAAAACATTAATCAATAACATTCATAAGATTAGAAAAAATAATTATTCCTCAAATATAATACAATTTTACCCCATTTCCGATAATTGAATTTTCAAGAGAGAATAAGAAAAATATCCAAAAATAAATTTTTTTCATCGGATCTATTCTACCCCTGCATAAAAAATAAATCACACTCGGTAACAAAACCTACCATAAATATTGACCGTTGTCGACACTAAATCAAGCCGGCGTTTTCTCCCGCCAAGGATTATAAACATTGGCGAACTTTTGGCGATGGCGGCGCTGACGAACGCCTCTGTGACCTTCACGTCTCTGTTATGAAGTGTCGCCGCAGCCGCTTCCGAAAGATAACCGCCGAGTAATTTCACTCAGTGTTTACTTTTAGGGGGAAGAGCGACATCCTCTCCCTTAGATCTCACAGCCACATCTTGCTTTTCATACCCCTTTTTGTGTGAACACTGCAGCATTGCGGTAAAAACAACCCACGTTCAACCATGCCAGTTGTCAAGTTTCTAACGAATCTAGTTTTATTGATATACTACATTTTAGAATCGATAGTTCTGACATTCGTTCCGCGGAGTCTCCGATACAAAGATATTAAGGGACAAACCGTTCTGATCACAGGTGGTGGTAGCGGGATCGGCCGGCTGTTGGCGATCCGTTTCGCGAAGCATGGGGCCCGGATCGTGGTGTGGGATCTGAACCTGACCGGGGCCCAGGAGACCGCGAAGATGGTGAAGGATCAGGGAGGGGAGGCGTTCGCCTTCCACTGCGATGTGTCTCAACCCCAAGCCGTCTACGATGCGGCGGCTAAAGTGAAACAGGAGGTTGGGAAAGTGGATATCCTGGTGAACAATGCGGGCATTGTCACTGGGAAAAGGTTCTTGGAATGTCCCGATGAGAAAATCAAGAAGACGTTCGAGGTCAATGCTTTGGCACATTTTTGGGTGAGTAACTCATGTATTATAGGTATTTTATCACTAGTCGACTTTGGAGACCAGCTGATTCACCAGAGACTCTTTAAATTTATCATTAAATATTTATGTGCCTTAATCTCTTAATAGCTTTTTATGCAAAATATTTCTAAGCTTCGAATTTCAATAACTCTTTAGAAGCCTTACAATATTTTGTTTATTGTATTATATAAATAATATATATAATTTGTTATCAGCTTTCTTAAGATTTAAAATTTGGATTTTAAATGGAAAAATTAAAATTGCCATAAATATGAGAACTTTTTTGCTGAAATCTGTTTTAAAAATCTGACTACAGAAAATCGAATTATTTCGTATGACGATCTCATATCTATCGCATAATAATTATTTTTATAATTTATGCAATATTTCAAAGAATTATTCAATAAGAATTACCTTGATTATCTTAACATTCAGTTTTGCTTTCAAACAGATTTAAATGTAGTAAATAATATATTTTTATTTTATTTCAGTGAATAAATTTACTCATTGTAATCAATAATTTAAATTTTATGCAATCTTTCGATCCTGTAACTCATATTTAGCATAAAATTATCTTGACTATCTAAAATTCCAATCTTCTACATTCAAACCAAGCAGAGTTATAAACATTTGAATGTCATAATTTTAAGTCAATAAACAATTTCATTATTTTAAATAAAATTATGAATTTTCTTTTTACTCGTGTGAGCGAATTTTTAACTGTTATAAATATGTTGAAATAGTTTTCAAAATGAGTTTATTTTTAATTCATTTTAATTCTCTGTATAAAATTCTTAAAGATAATAGAAATTTTAAATTAAAAAAAAATAGAAAATTCTTACTTGTCATTTAAATACAGATCTCTACCGAGAGAAATAGCTTTAGCATTTGAAAATAGTCTATTACAAAAAGTGTGATTCAATTTTTTAAAAACTTAGAAGCGAAATCTAAATGATGTTTAATTATAGAATCGTACATTCTTTAGTAAATTTAAAATAGCATATTTTTTTCAAAAAATTGTCTGCAACATAACTTAAAATTTGTTAAAGATATTAATTAAAAATATTAGAATAATATTCTGATATTTAAACGATTTTTGATTTCAATTTGAATTCGTTTGAATGCAGGTGAAATAAATAAGCTTAAATTGAACATTGTCAGAAATTGGCACAAATTGTGTATCGGAATGATGACTATGATGTCAGTTACTTTTTTTCCTCTATAAAAATCTGACTCTATTCAAAATGACAGAATTTCATTACGAAGTGTTTACTGTAATATATATAATTTATTTTGAAGAAATTTAATTTCCTTAACTTTGTTATGCGAATTTTTATTTTCTCGTATACTTAATAGAAAGAAAGTATAGTAATTCACAACAAATTCGAATGCAAGATCTTGGTGAATCTCAACCTCTCTCGGGTCGAAAGACATAGTTTTTAAAAATGTCCATCCGTCTGTCTGTGACAAAGATAACTTAAAAATGTGAGTTTGACGGTTCAAATTTGATATTCGGATTTTACACAAAATATGCAGATTTCTTTCAAACTTTGAGTAAAACCTATTTAGATGAAATCTGTCAGTCCGGTTTTTCGAATATAAGTTAACATAATGCTTAATATAATGCATGTTATCACGATAACTGCAAAACGGAGAGAGCTAGATGTATAAAATTTGGTTCACTGATTGCTATAGTGTGGATACCAGCTAAATTTTGTGCTAAATACTACGAAATGTTAACTATCTGTCGGTCACCAATTTCTGATAAAAGTAAATCCGATTATTCAAAAACGTAATGACTTAATTATATGAAATTTGATGTGCGAATTTGTGTCTAAAAATGTCTGTTTTGTGTCAATTTTTTGCTTCAATCGGTTGAGAAAAGCATATCTAAATCACAAATTAGATTTTTGGATGCAATTAAAAATGCCAGGGATTAATCATTAAATAACTAGCCAAGAATGAGGTGACAGACGCATTTAAAATGCTAAATTCACGCCAAAAGTTAATATTTCTCAAAATATTTCTCGCCAAAACCATATAAGTTGATCTCTGGCATGACAAGTGCTTAGAGAGTACGCGAGAAAGTTTTAGGGAGACAATTACCAGTGGTTTTTGCTGTTGAAGCATTTTTGTTTTTGAAAGAAATATAAAGAATGAATCAAAGTCATTTTGCTTATCATTTTAAATAATGTTACTTACTAATAATTACTTATCATATCAATACAATTGTTTTGATTTAGGATAAAAAAAAACTTTTAAATATTTGGGTCTTTATTCATCAAATATTTTAATTAACACTTACGGCAACATTATTTTTCTGATTAGGTGTTGGCACTTTACAATCTCTGATTAATGATAAGAATTAATTTATAGAATCCCGTTATCTGATCATTATCTGATTATTATTTTTTTCCATGCCTGTGTGTGGACTTTGAAGCTATTCAGAGATAGCAGTTTTAATCTGAAATGCTAAAATAACCGTTCGGGGGCGGAAAAAATGGAATTGAGATAAGAATGCTTTTCGTTCTCATGAAGTGAGGTCTTATGAATCGTTTTTATCAATGTGAAAATACTTTCTGATATGAATTTCTAAAAAAAAAAAAATGCAACTTCCTTATTAAAAATCCTTTTTTAATTATATAAGTGGAAATTCAGAGACGTAAAGCAATTTAAAAGTCAAAATAACTGAATAGATTTCTTTTTGAGATTTTGTTGACGAATATTATGAAGCGTAAACGAAGTTTAATTCAATTTCGCGACATTTCATTAAACAGTTAATTACTTTATTAATGAAATATTACACTTCTGTATTAAGAAAAGATTATTTTATCTTTATAATAATATCTCATTTGAATAGAAATTATTCTAGTTCTGCGAACTACAAACTACCCGTGCAAATAAAATTTTAATTTTATATTACCTAATTGCAATAAAGTGTTTTTACTTTCGCGTATACATTGTAACGAGAAAATATTGTAAACGTCAAAAAATTAGAACTCGAGATTTCACCGAATCTCCGAATTTTAAATTTCTCAAAATTCAGAAAACATTTTTAAAAAATGCCGCCTGACTGTTACAAAGATAATCAAAAACGCTTTTAAGTTAGACGGATGAAATTTGGTATACGGTTTTCACACAAAATTTGTAGATTTCTATCACATTTTGGACAAAATTCGCTCTGAGGAAGTTTTTCTTTCTAGATTTTTGAATATAAACCAACACAATATTTACAAAATGAAAAGAGCTAGAATGATAAAATTTGGTACACAGATTTAACTTGTGCAGCATAGAAATCTCTCAAATTTTGATTTAAATCCAATGAGGTTTGGCATCTAATGTTCTGTATTTTCATTCGCATGTAAACACATTGCTCAAAAACCTGAATATTTGTATATATCAAATAGATAATGTGATTTTATGACTACAAGTGTAGTTCTGTAACGGATTTTTTCAATAGGTTGGAAAAAAGGGTCTAAAACACATATTCTATTTTCGAATAATATTAACTGCCGTAAAATTCACATAATAGATTCAGGATCACATTATAGATTCAGAAGAAATTCTAAATTTACGCCAATTCAAGCCGGCGTTCTGGCATATGAGTAGCGCGTCTCCCCCGTGATATGGGCGTCCGGATTGGACTCCCGGTTCGGGCATGGTTGTTCTATCTGTAAGGTGTGTGAATGTGCCCCTAGCCTATTTCTCTAGCCTATGATACAGTTTTGATGCTGTCTAAAGGGCATGTTACCTCTCTGAATTCTGCCGAAATTAAGTAATTACTCATTGCGTATCCTACCATAATAATTCATCAATTGAATCTCTTATTGGCTAATTTAGTTATGTTAACGGTTCCATTGTAAAGCAACACTTTTAGGAACGGACGTCGAAATTTTGAACCACGGTCAAATGACAAGGACGACGCCTGAGCTTTGCACCTCCCTCTCAACACCACACCACAACAGCGGTTTATCGCTCAACTGACCACCTTAACCAGCGGTTCTTCGGTGGAATCGGGTCACGAACCTGAAACCCTACTGCTCATGAGCGGAGACCTCACCACAATGACACCGCGACCGTCTCATTGTCTATTTTATAACCTTGAGAGTAAAAATGTAATTATTATATTTTTCAGAAGCTATCTTTTAAGAATTAAATGCATTTTTACTAATATTTTTTGCCAGTCATTAATGTAAAAGTGTTTAATTATTATTAAATAAAAGATTACAAGTAAATATTATAAATTATCAATTTAATTATGATTATATATAAAATTATAAATTATAAAATTAATTACAATTATAAACTTAAATTATATGAAATAAAAATCATTATTTTTCAATTCAGGATAAAGGGTTAAAATCTGGAGCTATTTATAGTATCAAAGGTGTCTTATTACTTTAGAGAGCATCAAATTTGAAATTATATATATTAATAAAGAGTGAAAGTTCTTGATAAAAAGGTTTGCAAATGTTTATTTTTTAGGAATGAAAACCAATGTCTGAAGCTTCAATAATTGTTGCTTTAATTTAAGTTAAATATTCCTATCTTATAACTACTTTTTTAATTCAAGTTAAGGAAATGTAATTACTATGTTATAATACCATAATATTATATATTAATAATATAGTATAATATTATATTATAATTATAATAAAACTTCCAACTATTTAAATTCCGTTATGAAAAGTAGATGCACAATTTAAGGTATTGAACTTAAAAATTAAAAAAAAAATTAATGAAGCAGTTTGGAGTGAGTTTTTTAGTTGCGTAATTGGGATATATTCCATTTCAAAGTGAATGTTTGCATTGAACCTTAATCTCTTCGATAATCTCCCGAGTAATCTCACAATGATTTCGCGGAAACAAATGCTTAAATATCAGCTCCATTAGAATCAGTATCAGTAACCACAATTTATCTCTTTTAAAAAAAAAAACTTTTTAGATAATTCTACATTGACAAAAATGTGATGTTTCATTTCTTTGCTTGAATCTTGGTGGAAGGCCAATTAAGATAAATTTCTTATTGAGGAGTTTCACTGAATTCTTGGTTTTCTTTTTTTTTGTTGTTGACATCGGTGTCATGGCAACCGTAGACAAGTGAACTCTGCAGATAATTTGCGGAGTAACTGATATATATATATAAACCAATCCAAAAGAATGCATATGAAAATGTTTTTGAAAATTATTTGTATGCAATAGGAGCCATATTCATGCATTTTTGATATAATAAATGGTAGAATTTTGCTCATAAAGATTTTTTCCCCTTTTCTCATAGGAACTATATAAAAAAAAGTATTGCATGACTGTCAAAAAAATTCGAGCTCAAAATTTTGGCTAATTTACTCGTTTTAGACCGTTAGGAGTTCATAAAAAAAAAACCAATTTAGCAAAATCTCCGTCTGTAGGTGTGCGACAAAGATAACTCAAAAACTCTTAATAATAGACGCAAAAACTTTAATATTTACACCAAATTTGTTGATTTATATCAAGTGATGAGTAAACTCGTTCAATAAAATTCTGCATGGCCAACTATAAGAATATAAGTTAATACCATAACCACAACAGGAAGAGAGCTAAATGGATGAAATTTAGTACATAGATTTAGTATCTACAGTATAGACTCCTATCACGATTCAATCAGAGGTTGATAGTCTATCTGTCTGTAATTTCAAAAAAGTGATAACTCGAAAACGTAATGACGTAAATATAAAAAATGGCTATATGATTTTGTTATTACAAGTGCAGCTTTATATCACATCTTCGTTTCAGTCGTTTGGAGAAACTACAAATTATATTTTTGGAAGTTATTAACAGCATCTCAGAGATTAACCGCCAAATAATTCGCCAAAGAGGATATTATAGATTAAGAAAAAATGCTAAATTTACGCCAAAAAATATTTCGTAACTATTAAACGCCAATGCCATCCAAGGCGATCTCTGGCTTTACAAATTTACTAGGGAGTATAGAAAAAGTTTTGGGTAAATTATACCCGCTGGTTGAATATTGCTTGGACATACTTGTGAAAGTGCAAACTGTCAACCCAATGGCAGATTTGCAATCAAATTTTGATCATATTTGTCAAGATAGAAAAAGTTTCGTCAAGTTTATACAACAAGTTTCACCCGTCCAGCTCTAAGCATTTTTGAGTTATAGTGTTCACAGTCAAAATAGATTGATATGATTCCAGAAATGTGATCTTCGGGCTCAGAAAGGTCCGTAAAATGGAGATCTCGACGAAGTCTGGAATTCGAATTTTTTTAATCATTACAATGCTTTTTCTTGACTCCATTTACTAGAAAATAAAAGCAGACTTGGAGACTTGACCCAAACTCGCTTTCGCTCACCAATCCCTTAAATGTTCGGCATTTTATGCGATGTTTGTTAGTTCCAGTTGTCATGTTTTTAAACTCCACAAGATAGTTGTTTAAAATTGGAAACTTAATCTTTCCATGCTGGTAACACGCATTTCAATTTTAAAACTCTTATTTAAATAATTTATTATTTATACAATTTATTTATTTTTACAGTTCTTTTTATTTAAACCTTTTAAAACCCAGAGTCCCACAATAAGAACATAATTTGTTTATATTTCTCCAATATTTAAATATCGAATCAATTTTTCAGATTTTAATTCCAACTTAGCAGCCTCACGATTAGCTTTTCTTTCCAAATTGCCAGATTCTCTGTCTTTTTTCGTGTTTTTTCTTCACTTGATATCGTTAGATGCTCCTTTACTATTTAAAAAAAACGCTGCAGAGTTAACACATGTATTGTTTAGATTTTCAGACGATTGCTAGCAGAGAGACGAAAAATTTCCGTTACTTAAATAATTTAAACTACCGAAAAGGTAATCATTAGTGCTGCCACAAACGAAGTCATAAAGTTGAATTTACAAATAAAATTGTTTTAAACTCATTTCGGATTAATTAATGCTTTACTTTAAAACTTTTACTAATACTTAATATAAATACTTATTACAATGTAATAATAATTTTCCTAAAATGTTCCAAACAATATTGGCAAAACAAACATCAAATATAATGGATCATGTGACTCCCTATCTACCAATCACATAGCGAATAAAGCGGGATACTTACATAAAATTCTTTTTACGCAATAGATACAGAAACGACCAGTAAATTCTCCAGGAATATTGATTGAATTTAATATCAATTAAATCTCTTATACAAAATTTGTTTTTTATGGTGCATTCAACAAAGTATTTTTAAGTATCGGGACAAATATTGAAATTTCATTGTTTTATTAGCTTTATACTTGTTAATTGTGCAAAAGAACCTTTTTAATCGAGTCGAGTTCTGTGACGTCATAATAATTAAAAATTTAAGTGTCTAGCTAGTTTATTTCAAATTGAATGTTGCATCTTGCTTTAAGGCGACCAGGGACCTTTAAAATGATTTTTTATAATTTTCACCTTAGGAATTTGAAATTTTACAGACATTAAGAGTAACACTATAGGAGATGATACACAACATTTTTAGGCATT
>JAOUZG010031473.1:4945450-4999027 GCA_026289955.1 Argiope argentata | reverse complement strand
CCTATAGTGTTACTCTTAATGTCTGTAAAATTTCAAATTCCTAAGGTTAAAATTACAAAAAGTTATTTTAAAGGTCCCTGGTCGCCTTAATGTAGTTTCATCTTCTAATTTCGTATATAAATTGCGTCGATTATAAAAAGAATTTTTCTTTGACTTATGCAATATGCTAAAGAAAGTCATACGATTTAATAACTGACGGAACTTAAAAGTACGGTTGGAATTTAATTGAAAAAGTAATATCCACTCTTAAGAATGTTGCAAAAAATATAGATTACATAATCGTCAAAATTGAGAGGGAAAATTTTAATATTTATTTGATTTATCGCCCCTAGAAACACTGATGGCTCGCTTACTTTTTTATAAAACATTATTTTGTCTAATTAAGGTTTTTAAAAAAAACATCCGATTCGATGTTTGTTCTTGAATACTATTTTTGCCGATTTTGTAGCTCTGGATTAAACGATCAATTAATCACGTGCATACACATACATTCTCTTTTATTGTTACTAGAGATTAACTCATTAAGAAAAGAGGTATATAAGATTGGAATTTAGAATAGATGTTGCCTTGGCTTAGATTCTTCAAAAACTATTATTATTTTTGATCATGGGAAAAGGAATGATACGAGAACCAATTTAAATAAATGTACTGAAATCATTTAAGTATACTTTTTCTTGAGGAACTATTTTGTATTCTTCTGTTACACAGTTACTTTTTTTTTTTTTGTAATTTTTCGTACGTGGCGACATAGCGACAAATCTCTGGAGTGTTTTAACACCTTTTTCTTCCAGAATCAAGAATTATTTGTATTTCAGCAGCCTGTTTCATTGTTCTATTCGTTTCGAAAGCTTATTATACGAAATGACACCGCTATTTCGTTCTATCTGCTTCACTTTTTATTTACATTCACCCATGATGAGTTTACATTCCCTTCGCCGCCTACATGTATTTTATTCTTCATTTATAGCTGCCAGATTTGGCGGGTTTGGCACTAATGTGCATTTTAAGTCTGGTAGAAAATCATGCTTTTTATGAAGAATTCATATCATTTTTTCAATTCCTACTATTAGTTCACACTCTCCCTGTATATCTCTTGTTCAAATTTTCAATCGTCAATAAAAGACTTTTTATTCATCCACTCAAGTTCAAAAACATTTTTTTAAACTTGTACTGGATGGCACTTGATGCTAAAACAGTTTTCCTTAATATTAATGTATTGATTAAATTAAATTAATTTTTAATACTTAAAATAGAGCTTTAGCAGTTTGTATTGAAAGCTGAAATCAAGAGGCAGTAGCTCAATCCGTAAAATGCGATAATTTCAGTATTTTTAACATGAAGGCGAAGAATGCAAGATCAATTCTTGCGGAAATCAAAAAAGTTCTGAAAATTTTTACGTTTCATACGTTTTATTAAAATGATTTTCGAGAGGGAGTTAGCATATATGGCTTACTGGTTAGAATGAAGGATATTTATCAAAAATAAAATTGGAGAAATTTTAAGCTTTAGGCTCCATTCCGATTTCTCTCCTTAAAATCTTTGTCATTGATTGTTGGCCTCTTACCTTAAGATTGAGCTGAGTGTTGAGAAGAATAGAAAATCGTGAGGAAATTCACTTTCTGTTTGTCCGCTTAATATTATGATTCTGCCATATGTATATATATTTATATTAATTGTAATTATTTAATAAAAAATAACTAAAATAAAAATTTTCTTTGTTGACCAAGTAGGAATTGGCTTTTAATTTTTTTTATATACGTAATATAGAGAAAGTATATAATCGACAAAAAGTTGGAACACGGGATTTTGACCAACCTCTACGTTTTAAAGAATTCCCTTAATTCGAAAGACACATTTTTGGGAAATTTCAGTTTTATTTTCTATGACAAAGATAACTCAGAAACGCTTTGAGCTCGAAGGTTGAAATTTGATATACGGTATTTACACTAAATTTGCAGATTTCTACCAAATTTTTAGTTATTCTATTCAGAGGTAGACAGTCTGTTCCATTGATCAAATATAAGTTAACACGATAAATACAAAGTGGACTGAGCTAGATAGATAATATTTGGTTCACATACTTAACATCTAAACTGTAGACCCCTATCAAATTTTGATGTAAATCCATCTAAAGGTTGGCCATCTGTCGATCTGTTCTATCAGAAAAATATAAACGCATCAATTCAAAAACTCAGCGACATAAATGCATCAAATTTGGTACAAGATTTTGTGACTACAATTGCAGTTTTGTTTCGATTTTTTATTTCAATCGACGGAGAGAACAAGTCCAAAAGCCGACTCATTTTTTGAATATTATTAAATTTACGTCAGGGATTAATCGCCAAATAACTCGTCAAAAATCACACAATAGATTCAGTAAAAATTCTATATTAGCGCCAAAAATTAATATTTCGTAACTGTTGTGCGCCAAAACCATGCCAGGCGTTCTCTGGCTTCGTAAGTTTATTAGAGAGTACGCAAGAAAGTTTTGGGGAGGCCACTCCCGCTGGTTTTTTTAATATTATTATTATTATTACTATTATTTATTTAAATCACATACAATGTAAAGAAAGAAAGACGAATTTAATTGTCAAAAGATTCGACTTTGAGATTTTGAATTTTCACTTTTTGTACTCTCTCAGAAACGCTGATGAACTTCTCATATATATTTTAGTATGTGATTCTATTTTGGATATTTGGATAAAATTTTGGAATATCTGTTTGCCCCTTATCTTTAGATGTAGTAAGTCAACAACAAAAAGTGCTAAACAAATGATGCATAGCTTTTATCTTTAGAAATGCAAATGAGATATTTTGACAAAAGCTCATTGTGAATTATCGGTAAATATATCTGACGGAAATCAGGTGTATAGTTTTCACTAACGCAAGATTTCAGTTGCATCATAAAAACTTTGGCAGTAATCATTAAATCTTTCAAATATCTGAAATAATGGACGGAAAATTGCCTTCGTTTAAATGTAAATGTTATCATTGTGATTTAAATAACGGTTTTCAAGATAAATTGCTGATCTGGGAGAATGCGGTATACGTGAAAGCATGATTTTAATATTTTTAGTCATTGGTTTTTAAATATCGACAGAAATTTATTTTACCTTCCATAATTAAATGCAAAAAACTACAAACAGAATTATTTATTATTGTTTAGTAAACGCCTTTAGGGAACAGCTGGTTTAAAATATATTTGATGTATTTATTTTCATTTAAATTTCTTATGCATAATTGATTTTAATGAATCTTGAAACAAAATATTTTTATTTTTCGTATTGCAATATACAGAAAAACCGTGTTATTTTAATAGCTTTGAGCAATATTCTGTTTATTTTATATGTTACCGTTAAAGTATATAATGCAGTTATTTTATAGAATACCTAGTTATTCCATGAAATAACTAATCGTGTCCGTTCAAGTGTGTAATATGTTATTCATTTGACACTTCAACTAGTTATTCTGTGAAATAACTAGGTATTCTATAAATTAACTAATGAGAGACAGTTAAAGTGTAAAATAAACAATTTATCTAAAATGAAATAACAGGTATTCTACAAATAAACTAATGATAGACAATTAAAATGAAAAAGAAGCAATTTATCTGATTTATGAAGCATATAAATGGTATTTATGGATACGTACCATAAAATCATTAATTACAACAAGAATTACTCAAATGACACTTGGAATTACAAAGGACATTATTTCTAAAACAAAAAAAAGTTTTTGTTTTACACAACATTTTTTTAAATCCCTGACCAGTACCTAAACTTTGAGCTGTAGCAACCGACCGGAGCGATATTTCTACATCTGGTACTTCATCGATTTTAATTAATTTTTGTTCGCAGACACTGAACTGGGATCGGGAATATAATTGTTTTATGCGGCCGTTTCTTGTGCCCAATCGGAAAAAACCTTCTTCGGTTATTTTTATGATGATAGCTAAAACAGATTTGGCATTAACTTTTCCTCTGTCAACTTCAGGCACTGGGATACGGACGGTAAACCCCTCAGAGACTTCAGAATGTGATTTATCCGACATTAATTTAATCGTATTAATTTAATCACCCAATGGCATGGAATAGTTCATAAATGCAGTAGGGGTGGAAGCTAAATGTATTTGTCGTTCGAGATATATGATGTAGATTATTTCACACTTTAACGGGATGCAGATCGTAATTCTATGAAATAACTAGTTAAACCATGAAATACAAGAGAGTTTTACACTTTAACGGACACGATCAGTTATTTCATGGAATAACTAGGTATTCTATAAAATAATGGATTTCATACTTTAACGGTAACATATACATGAATTTTCCGAATAAAATCAAATTCCAAGTTGCCATAGTGCTATTAAAAAGTTAGTGGTTTGAACAGACTATATTCGAATTCCTCATTATCTTTCACCATACTATATTGTCACTTTTGTTTGCTCCTCTTGTAAAAAGTGCCGATAATAAACAAAATATTTCTTGAATTCCCATCATTAAAGTGAAGAAGAAAAATAAACAGTTTATTATTTGATGGAATAATAAAAACTCTTGAATTTCAATAGCAACTAGGAAAGGTTTGGATGAAACTTCTGCAGTAAAATATTTTTTTTAAATTTGTCACAAAGTATAGATAAAAATCACACAACTGAATCGATATCATCCAAAAAACAGTTTGCATTTAAAAAAATAGTTTTTGCCTGATAGATTTATGAAACTATCGCTGAAAATGGGAAAAAATCGTTTAATTTTTAATTAATTAAAAATTTGCTCCAATGTGCATATTTTTCTTCATAAGTACTGTTAGGCTTAAATTGAGAACTCCTCTGTGGTCTTTGTGATCTGTAGAAAGCCAACACGCTCACGCATATACACAGTAAGATGTACTATTAGTCAGGGCCCGACTTAGCCTAGTTGGGACCTGGGGCAAAAACTTTTTCGGGGCCCCTTCTGCTGTACTACTTTAGTAATGAAGAACATTCATTAAAGCAGAAAACGTAAAATAAAATTTCTAATCGATTTGGGGGGGGGGGTTCACTTATGTTGGGGATCGGGGCAACTGCCCCGTATGCCTCTGCCTTAGTCAGGCCCTGTCTTGGTAGTAACAATAGTGCATTTATTATTATTATTTTAAAAATAAATCCTCATTACTAATAGAGATAAAATTTCGGTCTTCATAAGTAAATTTACTTTTCCGCATATGAATATAGAAAGAGAACGAAAGTATTAACACTTTCATGTTGTATGACACTTGACCATTACAAATGTAACGGTCAAGCGATTAATACTCAATATTGTGGAAGATCTCCACATTTCTGACCTTTTCCGAGTCTGAAAAACACATTTGTGGAATTACGTCTGTAGACACGATTATTTAAAGACGCTTTGAGCAAGATAGATGGAATACGGTATAAGGTCTGTAGTCCAGATTTGTATATCTCAACTAAAATTTTTAGCCTGTTTCTCTATTCGAATATTAGATAATACGAGAACTACAAACGAACAGAACTCGATGTATGAAATTCGGCATGCTGATTTAACAACCAAAGCGTTGATAGGTATCAAATTTGGAATTGATCCTTTCAAAAGATCGACTGTCTGTCTGTGTATACTTTCATGCGCATATAAATGCAATATTTTAAAAATGGATTAAATATATTGAATCTGGCGTGTAATTTTGTGACGGCACTTGTAATTCTGCTTGAAATTTCGACTTTAATTGGTGGGAGGGGGGAGGAAGGTCAAGTATGAATTCAGTTTTCTAGTGTCGGTGTCATCGGTTAATCGTCAATGAAACCCTCCACTCTAACTATTGATCAACAATGGCATAATACTAACAATATGTTAGTACATTTCTCAGAAAGTATGTGGAAAAATTTCGAAAGACAACATTACGAGAAAAATGCTGCATAAATGAATGTGTTTTTTTTTTTTTTTGTCTGAAATTTCAATTTTGGAATGACAAAATGGTGAATTAAACAATAATTTATTTTCAAAAGTAGAAATAAAATATGAAGAATAAGCAGCAGAATACCTTTTAAAAATACTCAAAAGTAATCTAATTAGAAATTATCTAAGTTTAAAGGTGTTGCTAACATTCGTAATATAATTTTTTGTCACCTTTTTTTTTTTTCATTGCAAAATGTAACTGCTAAGCTCAGTCTATCTGCTGCCATAAATGGTCTTTATCAAAACTTCCTCTTTTTAACTATCTTTTGTATTTCAATTCATCGTAATCTTTTATGATAGCTGTTTTAACTTTATTTTTCTGACGTCTGTCTTTTTAAAGCAATTTCTTGCCACATAATGTATGTAAAATATGCAGGGTTTTTTATATCATCTGTTTCTATCTTTGAAATGTATTATGTAGACAAAAGGATTTGCATTTTACATTTTAATGGCTTTTACATTTCGTTTATATTTTTTTAAAAATCACATTCGATACTAGATTTTCGTTAAGTAACAACACGTGTAGATTGAAAAAAAGTATCTTTATTTGGATTAGATAAATAAGATAAACATATCATTTCCACGTGCAGTTGATTTTCTTGCATTTGTCACTGTCCAATTTATTTTTTCTCTCTATATGTATATTTATCAATTTTTGATGAAAGATAACGAAGATATAATATTTTTTTCGAGAAATATATTGCTTTGTTTATTCTTATTGCATTATTATTGTGTAGAGAAGTAATTTTTTAAACTTTGTTGTTGTTTCTTATGGTACGGGCCATGTTCAAACTTGCTGAGTTAGTCAACGATTTAAGCCTAGTCAATGTTTTTTTTACGACTTTTGATACTCACTCATCACATTCGTTTGCGCTGCCCCTTTTTACAGAAATTACTGATAGAACACAGAACAACCATGCTGAAACCGGGGCTCGAACCCGAGACACACAGATCATGGGGAAGACGTGCTACCTCCATGCCTGGGCGCCGGTTTTTCAAACTTTTTGTTTTCAATTGATTTAAAAACGAAGATTGGGAACTTGAGAATAAATTTGAACTTGTTTAAATCTAAAGTAAATTAATTTTATTACTTTGTGATAATACAATTCTTTTAATGCAAAGATTATATATATATTAAAATCTAATTAATCCCCTAATTTTTTATCTTTAATTTGATCAAATTAACTTTATTCTTAAATGTTCTCATATTTCCCGATCAAATTCCATTTTTAAAAATATTTAATCAATGTAACAAGTGCTATGTAAAACTCCTATAAGCAGCAGGATCTCCGAAAGAAAGAATAAAAAACATTAATGTTTGCAATCTGTAATATTATTGTCATCTGTAAAATAATTTAAACTTTTGGTTCATACAAAAAAAGTCGTCTGCGTTTTTAGAAAGTTGCCAACAGCAGAAACATTGAAGCAAAGATTAAAACAATTAAAATACTAAGAAAACGATTAAAATTCAGTCCTATGTTTTGGATATGAAATTATTTAAAAACCGTCTTGTAATAAATATTTTGCTCAGATTTTAATTATCTTTCAATGCAGAATAAATATGAAAATTGAGTGAAAGAAGAAGCGTTGTAACCATGTTTTAAACTGAAAGTTAAATTTAGGCCATCATAATTTCCGGATAATGTTTTGACAGTCGCCGTTATTTCTAAATATGTTGATTTAAAATAATTCCAGCGGATGTTTGGACTAAGGGTTTCCTTCTGCAGGAAATCACGTTAGAGATTGGTTGCTTGCATTTACTTTATCGTTTCTAAATATTTTACAGTTCTTTAAATAACAAAAGATGTTTTTAAAAATTTTTAAGTCGATTCTTACTTAGGTCAACAAAGAAACATTTTACTTTAGTTTTTTATTAAATAATTACAATTAATATAAATAATTTTTCAAAAAAATTATTGATTTTCGCAATAATTAAACTTATATTCTTCATTTTACCGTTTGAGCTACTGCCTGTTGATTTCAAGTTTCATTACAAACTCCTAAAACTCTATTTAAAGTATTAAAAATTAATTTAATTTAATTGATGAATTAATATATATATATATATATATATATATATATATATATATATATATATATATATACTAGCGGACCCGACTGACGTTGTCCGAAAATTTCAAACCTTCTTGAATAAGTTATAACAATCTGGTGTTCGTTTTGATGAAAAATTGTATAAAAATGTTATTACAATACCTGACGTCATCAGGTGTACAGTTCCCACAATTAAACCTATCGATTGTTTGTGAGTATGTGTATACTATGAGCTAAGTTGAATAAAGAAACTTAAACTGAACTGAAACTAAAACTTAACTGTTTCTATTCAACTTTGTTGAATAGAAACTTAAACTTGTTTTAATTAAAGGGTAAAAAAAGATGAAATTCGACCTATTGTTCTTAAATGTATATTTTTTTATTGTACAAAAAATAAATTTATCGTAATGCCATTTCATGCACGATATTTTTGGTTAATCCTTGTGGGGTATAAACAAACAAATTCGATGGTTGTCCAACCTTCGAACACGCAACATGTAATTGGCCGTGCGAAAAGAAAGGATTTTCTAAATCTAAGCCACAAATTGCCATCTTTTGACCTTGTGACTTATTAATAGTCATAGCAAATGCCAAGCGAATTGGAAATTGCAAACGTTTGAATGGGATAGGTGAGTCTGAAGGAATCATTGGGATCCGTGGTAAAAGTACAACTTCATCTTGAAATTTGCCGCTCAAAATAGTAGCCTCAAGAATATTTCTCATGATTTTTTTAATTTGAATGAATACTCTGCATGAATTAAACAATTTTGCTTTCATGAAGTTGATTTATAAAATTAATAATATAGATACTGTGAAATGGAAAACTATATGTTGCGTTTACTTTTTTAGAAAATATATTTATTTATTTCATTTCAAAGAATCGTGTGCTGAAAATTACATTTTTCTAAATTTAATTTGCAGCAAAAATTTTAAAAGAATATAAACAGAATCTTGAAAACATGTTAAGCCGAACATTGTTAGCATGGGAAAAAAACCCGAAGCCTTATTCATTTGGCAATTACTTATTACTACGTCTTAAAATAACTTTTAAAAAAAAGATGTACTTAAAAATATATAACTAACAGAAATATGTTTAATTACAAAAGCAACATAACTAATCTTTTAACAGCCTGTATCCGAAGTAAAACAAAACAGCAAACCAATAGTTTTGTCTCCGTTTAAATAAAGTGCTCAACAAAATGCGCATGCGTTAAACTTCATCAACAGAAAATGCATTTTTTTTCCTACGTGAATTGAACAGATTAGAAATTTTTAATTTCCTTTATTCTGTTTTATTTTAATTCAAAAGTACATCAGAATGAACCTTAAAGGCTGATTAATTAACGATGCTTAATTTTAAATGCAATAAATGCGATGAAAATAAAAAAAAATCGTTTGAAATAATCGATCGGAAACATGTTAAGCCTAACCTCATCGCTGTTAGCAAAAAAAAACTAAAACCTTACTCATTTCGCGATGGGGGAAGGAAGTTATTTTGGCGGGAAAGTTAGTTTTTAATTAATAATTAAAATTCTACAATTTGTAGTGGACTGAATTGTGAATCTAAACCATTCTCGAATCCATTTGAACACACTCAAAAAATTTCATCAAAATCGGACCAGTCGTTTAGGAGGAGTTCAGTCACATACATACGCACAGAAGAATTTATATATATATATATATATATATATATATATATATATATATATATATATATATATATATATAAAGAGAGAAAGAGAGAAGAACTAATAGTAGGAATTGAAAAAAATACAGATTTATATTTGAAATTTCCAATCGGACCTCAATTAGCGTCATTGATATATAATTCAATTTTGAATGAGTTTTTTTAAAACTATTAAGTGGCAACACAGAGCTGTGAAGAAATGTTATTCCAGTTATATTCTTAATATGATAAATGAAACATAAGTCTATTCTTATTTTTATGTACTCTTCGGTTTAACACTGGATGTTATTATCGTTAAAAATCTTATAACAAAGAACCTTCTTTAACTTTCTAGAATTTAATTGAATCACATTTTTATTATGTAATTTTATTCATCAATATTTAAGTAGATCTATATTTTAAGAAGCAAATTTTAACAAGCTGAAACAACAAAATATTTGATCTCATGTTTTTTGTAAGGAAGTTGATTTCAGCTTCTCGATGATTTATTGCTTAAAATGAATGATTTTGAATAATTTGAAAAATGAAAAATCATTAACAAATTCTAAATAGTCTTAATTATTGGATCGGCCCTTTAAAAAAAGTATAAAGCAGCATATCATTTGAGAATTTAAAAAATCAATTTTAAATTTGCAAAAATTAATGAATTATATTATTGTTGGAATAAAGTTTCAAAAAGGTTTTGAGTGTAATTTGAGTAACTCGAGTGAATGGTTCTTTTCATTTAAGTAAAAATACAAAATTATTCTAAAAATACCTCAAAAATACCTCGCTCCCCTCATCCAAGCTGTGAGACCCCTGGTTAGTTAGTTACTTGTCTAGAGGATTAAATCAAACACTGGATGTGAGCAGTGACCTATTTCTAACTATGCACCTGCCTAGGGCCATTAGGTTGAAAGGCGCCCGCTGAACGCGTTAGTTAAAAAGTTTTGTAGCACTCTCTTTTTCCCCTACCGTAGGATTCACTCAGTACACGCCGCCCTCTGGTGTGTGCTTAGAGAGACAATCAGTGAAGCCTCTGTATTCGTGTTGTGTTGACGTGTTTTGTTCACTCTCTGTTTTGTGTTTGTGTGTAACGTAACCGTATATGTTTTAAAATAATAAATCAATGTTACACAAAAAGGCCTATCTTAATTAGAACCCACCAACCACCGGTCACAGTTTTATTTTTCTAGTTGCCAAATCATTAAGTTGGTTAAAAATGTGAATTTAATGAATTATAAGATATTGGGATAATATTACTTTATCAAATGTAAATGATCAGGTTTGCATAATGTGTTCATTTAGTTTTTAAAATATTTATAAAACCGAACGTTTGCTTCACTGATATTGTGAACAATATGTACGTTGGGCAGTTTGGAATTATATGTGATAAATAAAAGCAAATACATTTTCATAATAAAATGAACAAGTGAAAGTTGTCTCCCCAAAGCTTTCTCGCATATTCTCTAATATAAGTGTTAACTCTGGGAACGCTTTACATATCGGCGTACAATAGTTACCTTGGATGTGAATTTAGCATTTTTTTTTTTCTGAATTTATCTTGTTATCCTTGGCGAATTATTTGGCGATTCTCGTTTTTCTCAACTAATAAAAATTTGACCCAAAACTACATTAGTCACTGAATTACATTTCAAATATATTTAAGTCAGTGCGTTTATTTGTTTCTGAAAGTACAGACAGACAGTCAATCCCTTGATGGATTTTGCTCAAAATTTGATAGTTGGTAAAATTTGATTCAGTATATCGAATCGTATTCTTTTAATACTTCGTTTTTCAGTTTTAGATTTAAGCGAATTTTGCTGCAGATTTGACAGAAACCTACAAATTTGGTAAAAAGATCGTATATAAAATTGCATGCTTCTTTATCAAAGCTTTTTTGTATAGATAATCTTTATCACAGAAGGACGGATATTTTTAAAAAATTAGTTTTTCGAACCGAGGAAGATCTAAAATGTGAAACTTGGTCTAAATCTTTTTTTTTTAACGATTGATATTATGTTTACGAAAAAATAAAAAAAAAATTATTTTAATATGTATAATAAACATGATAAAATGTGAAATTAAATTGCTCAGATTATTAAAATATAATGTACGCTGTCTAAGATAGACACATATCTAAATCAGCTATTAGATGTGAGCTTTTATCCCGCTTATATGCATTATTCAGACGAAGATTTAACCAGCGTGATTATTAGATTAATACTGTACAACACAATGGCACGACCTTGAGAAGAACTGTTGCAGAGGTCAAATTTAGTTCGGTTCCGACGTCTTCCGTGTTTCCTGCTCGATGCTTGACCTTTCATTACCCAATTTAGGCCCCATCTTGGCGTAACTCATGCCAATCATTCCCTGGGTTTTATAACTCGGTTTTTGTAATAATTGTGAACCTTATTTGTATTGCACAAAAATTAAATTCCGTAATTATTTGAATAAAGGTCAAAATATTTGATTTATATATTCTTCATTCGATGAAAAAGCTGAAAATTAAAAACCGGGCACATCCTATTAATTGAGCCATTTCTGGTGCGTTCCTATTTTTTATCTGTAAAATTTCTTACTAAATTTTTTAAAAAGAGAAACTGTTATGCTGTACACTGACTTGTACGATTTATTACGTAACGAGTTTTTCAATTTTTAATGGTTTTCGACATTTATCACACAATTTAACGAAGTAAAATATTGCTTTTCTTTTATGTTGACTGAGCAATTAAAAAATTTCTTGAATTTTGCAACGAGTTGTTTTAATTAATTTTTGAAAGTAAGAATTTTAAAGTATATTTTACTGTCAGCTGCATCTTTCTAACTCAGGAAAATAAATAAATAAATAATATTCCATCTCTTGAAAACTTCATTCATGAAACATTTGCTGGAGATCGATAAACTTAGAAAAATTTTCAATGTCCTTTTGACTTAGTTCTCTTTTTGGTGATAAAGAGAACTAAATTGTAATTGCTATCATCAGATTTGTTTATTCATCATTAAAATGCTGATTTTAATGATGAATAAGCTAGTTTCTGTTTATCACTGGACTACTCGGTATTAGTTTTTGTAATAGTTTTGCTTAAACATCAGTTTCTTTGCAGATTTTATTGGAAATATCTGGAAGATATTATAGAGAGGTAAAAGACACTGATAAAAAGCGATAGCGCTGACAAAAGTTCGCGAGAGTGGTCTTCCCAAAACCTTCTCGTACACTTGCTAATACAGGTGTTATCTCAAAGATCGCCTTTCATAGAATTGACTCACAATAGTAACAAAATATTAAACTCTGATGTTAATTTTATCTTTTTACTGAATCCAATATGTTATTTTAGCTAAATAATCTGGCGTTTGATACCCTTCATGTGGTTAATATCAGAAAACCGAATATATGTTTTCCTAACCAATTAAAACAAACATTCGACACAAAACTGCACTTGGTAGTCCAAAATTGACATGCTAAATTTAATATATTTAAATTTTTGTGCCTTTTATATAAATTTTTCTAAAAGTGCAGACTGACAGACGGTCAACCCCATACTGGATTTTTTTCAAAATTTGATGCGTCTAGATTATAGATGTTAATTCTTTGTGTAGAATTTTATCTACTTAACTCTTTTTTGATTTGTAGTTATCGTGGGAAATTACATTAAAACAGTCGAACAGACGGATTTCCTCTGATGGATTTTACTCAAAATTTGTTAGAATTCTATAAATTTAGAATAAAAACAGTATACGAAATTTCATTTGTCTAACTCCGAACATTTTTTAGTTATCTCTGTCACAGACAGATTTTTTTCAAGAATGTGTGCCGTCTGTCTGTTTGGGAATGTCTAAAACGGTAAAATTCATAAAAATCACGAATTCGATTTTTTTTAATATGCAAATTTGGCGTACGTATATCAAATTTTATATCTCTAGCTCTGAACGATTTTGAGTTATTTTTGTCACGGGCAGACAGACGCACAGACTTTTTCCAAAAAATATATTTTTCGAACTCGTGGAGGTCTAAAACGTGGAGATTCGTCAAAAAATAGAATTCCGATTTTTTGACGATTACTGTATTTTCTCTTTACTATGTATTCGAAAAAGATTTAAAGGATTAATATCTTCATTTATTATCATTTATCCAGGACGAAGTACTTAATTTCTGATTTCTTTCAATGTAATGTTCAGTTTGGGAATCCATTTGATTGAATAATGTCTATTTATGGATTGATGGATGCATATTTATTATTGGCAGCCTTTGGCGAAATTCCAGCCGGCTCGCCGGGGATTAATTTTTTATTAAATATCATATGCACAAGATGTGCCCGTCAAGACGGGCACTAGTCCTGTTAAAAATATTTTATCGTCTGATCGTTAAGAATCTTATATATCTGATTGTCAGTGATTAACTAACAGGAATTATGACGAGTTCTTAAATAACAATAATTTGTAAAGAATTTTAGATGTAAATATACAGTAATCTTAAAAGAAAATCTTTAAGCAAATAGTTCTCTAAACTAAAAATCTTCATGAATAACCAAATAAAAACTAATAATTAAAAATAGATCAAAATAAATAATAAACCCCTAACAGGACAAAATACAATGCCAAATACAAAATAAAAGTGCCGAAAGAAAATATTAATAATATTTTTAACTAGTCTGTGATAGGAATGAATGTTTAAATAGGAATAAAAATAAATTTTTCTGTTTTTTTAAATGACTCGCTTAACGAGCGATGTTTCGCAGAACAAGTGGCAGGGAAACATTGTTAAGTCGCATGCTGGATTGGCATGTATCAGTCTTTATTTAACACTTGCTTGAGGCTACTATATTGAAAATGATTTGGCTGGATACCGTTGTCAGACGTGACTCGGAGGGATTTAAATATGTGACCGCGGATCGACAAGATTGTATTTTTTGCCAAAATTATGGAGTTAGATATGAGTAGAAACGATACTGGTGAGTTCATAGAACATACCAATTATCGAAGAGCTGCATTATTTGTCACAAAAATGTGTGAATGAGATTTGATAAGATAAGGAATAAATAATAACCTCAGTTTAAGGGCTATCTCCCTCCAACGAAATTGTTCTAAACATGGGAAACTATCGCATCATTCGTTTAGAAGCATCGTTTTGGAATTTCTAGTCCCCAAATTGAAAGTTATCTGAATTTAGAAGAAAATGTATTCTAACCAGCCTTTTGGGGAATTTCTAATTCAAAAGAATTGTGGTATTCCCAAAATGAATTGGTCCACAAACCATCAAAATCATTGATCCAATAACGATTGAGCATACTCTATTTTATCACTTTATTTATTTTCTGAACGAGGACAAAGGAACAGCTAGTTATTTACAAGGATAGATACAGATATTATTTACAAATTTACATACATATTTATATATGCATACAGATATATTACAAATTTACAGATATTTTTTACAAATTTCTTGCACGCGCACGAATACTAACTATTCATTATTTCTTTACATGGCATACAGCTATCTTTCGTTCCGTTTTAACATACGCTTCAAGAAAATATTGAACTTACTTCTGCTTCAGTGGAATCGTGGGATTTCTTCCTGATATGCGCGCGTGCTCATTAGATTTTCTCAGGCTAAGGTTAAGTCAAGAATTCCAACTCATCTCTAATCAGATAGTAGCTAATATATTTTATTACTGTGTCTCGTTTGTAAAACTTAATCAAAGGAAAATGTCTGTGGGCAGCTTTCTTGTAAATAAAAAGCATTTGAAGGGTAATTCAAAATGAATATTCCGATTACAAACGGTTATGGCTATTTAATGAAAAAGAATTTATCGATAAGAATAACAGAATATAGACGGAACTTCAAGTTTTTTATATATATAAAGGGCAAATGCAATGAAGTGGAAGCCTACACATGCGGGAATTGAAACTTCGCAATAAGAAACTTGCTTACTGTGGGTGTCTCATTAGTCCGGACTTGTCACCGTGCGATTTTTATTGATGGGTACATGTGAAAGATGGAGTGTTTGTGCTTCCCTTGCCACAAACAATTGAAAAACTCTAAGTGCAAATCTGTATTGCGCTAGCTTCGATGACTGCAGACATGCTTTAGAAGTTAAGACGTGAAATCGACTACCACCTATATATTGCCCGTGTAACCAAGAGAAGTCGCATAGAATATCTATGGAATATTTATACAAAATTTTCAAGTTCCGTCTACATTATGTAGTAATCTTATCGATAAATCTATTTTAATTCAATAGTTAAAGCTGTTTGTAATCGCTATATTCGTTTTGTATTGCTCTATATTATAAATGGTAAATTACATAATCATATTTTTATTTTTCTTTTTTAATTTTGAGAAGTGGAACGTATTTTTTTACAAGAATGAATAGTGGAAAATTGTTTTGCTTAACGATTAAAATTTGGATCTAAATTATGCTTTCTGAGCAAAGTTCCACTTAGGTCTCTTTAGTAGTGAGCAGATGATTCAAAACCTTAACTAGTCAGATGACTGACATTTGGTATGTTTAGTATTCAAGATCCATCTCCGTTTCAGGGAATGTATTTAAAAATAAGTTCAATGTCCTGTCTGCATTTCTCGAGCCTGGTCCAACGCCCTTCTCTCTTTTTATTTTATTTTATTTTTTCTTGCATGCATTAATAACAATGTTTGCCTCTAGGTAAAAATCTGTGAGATCGTATATTAGTTTTCAGTTTCGGAAAAGGACTTCATTTATTTAACTGTGAACACTGGTTTAAAAAAACTATGTAGCAAAACTTTTAGAATAATGATTGCTTGAAGCTGAAAAATTTGTCCCATTTTAGTGCAGATAAATGCTGTTAAATACTCTTTGGAGCTATTCAGCTATCTAAGAGTGATTTGTTTTTAGTTCTGAGAATGTAAATATAATAAAATTCTATTTTCTCAGATTTGAAGAACTTATTTTTAAAAAAATTTTGGACATAAATTAGTATGGTTTTTTTTAGTAGACATATTTTAAATGCATGCATTATCTGTATGTGAAACAAAATTTTGCTGCATTTGTATTATATCTGGAAAAAAAATGTTATTGAGATATGATATGTTCCTAAAATATTGAAATGCCAAAAATCGTATCAAGTTTAATATTATAAAAGTTAAATGTAATGTTCATAAAACCATTTTCTAAATAATGTGTTTTTTTTCTTTTCTTTTTTTGCAATATGCAATAAAAAGATAAAATATAACATTAATTCTAATTTTTCCGCAAAAAAATCTTTTTATTTTTAAAATTACTGCTATAGATTTGAATTTATATTGAATAATAACTAGTTGTTAAAACTTATTAGAAACTATAACTAAATTATGGCTCTTGCGCCAAAAAAAAAAATCCCAAAATACCATACCATACTATACCACTGATATATTTAAATCATTGCGTCTTTGAATTATTGCTACTACACGTTTCCGATAAACAGACCGGCAAATAATAAAACTATTGTTGTATTTGGCTCAAAATTTTGCAATTGTTTACGCTATAGCCATTAATTCTGTGTATTGAATCTTATCTATCTAGCTGTCTCTGTTTATATTTAATTTAGATTCGAACAACAGGACAGATGGGCGTCCTCTGAACAAGTTTTACTAACTATTTGATAGAATTTGAAAATTTGATCTGTAGTCCGCATACCAAATTTCATTCATCTAGCTCAAAGCTCTTTTGAGTTTTGTCACAGACATACAGAAAGAGCGGAGACACCCCGACCGGCCAACAGTTAAAGTCTTCGCACAGTATTTCCAGGGGCTTCGTTGTCACAGACATACAGATGAACGCTTTCCAAAAATATGTTTTTCGAACTCAGTGAGATTTAAAACGTGGAGAAACGGCAAAATCTAAAGTTTTTGTCGATTACCACGTATTCGAGTCAGTGTTGAGCAGATTAGCGCCCTCTTTGTACGAACTCAAAAAGGAAAGACCAGAACGAAAGAAGCTGTGATGGAATGACGTGAGGATCTGTGGCTCGACGAGTTATATGTGATGTGTTTCATGGAATATGGCATTGGGAAACTGTTGAAAACGGTCCATTTAAGGCTGAAATCTTTTAAGTGTATGTACTTGTGACGTGTGCAATTAATTACTTATTAAAACATACTTAACAAAAAGATTGTTGATTGTTATTTGCTCTTAAGAGACCTCACAGTGTCCTAGCCAAGGGTTAGCGTGTCTTCCCCGTGATCTGGGCTTCCGGGGTTCCAGTCCAGGTTCTGGCAATTTTCTTCTTTACCCTGTGTTTCATCTGTGAGATATGTGAAAGGGGTTGCGCAAGCGAGTGTGGGAGTTTCATCTTCCTATGAGTAGAAGTTCGACTTCTATCCTAGGGTTCTCAGGGGTCTTTCTTTGCCTTCAGAAGCTACTGAACAAACTCGGCTTAAATCGCTGACTTTAGTGCCGTAAGTGACAACAACTAAGTGTACAAGAAATAAAAATTCGGTTATTTAACTAATATATATTTAAATTCAAGCAATCCACTTGATAGGATGTCAAAATTTCCGAAAGAGTGTTTTACGAATTCGCAACAACTCTGCTGTACTGAAATTTTTTAAATTTTATTTTATACAATTAAAGCTTTTGCATTTGTGCATAAACTTCCTTGTACAGTCGTAACTTTTGTAATCAAGGATAAAAAAACTTTTAGTTTTCGTGACTGAACAACGGAACGAAATAAACGACGACATGAAATTATAGAGTGTTGCTTAATGAAGGTGAATCCGGTTTTATTCTGTGAAACTGAAAGTTATAATATTTGCATTCGCTTCTTTCGGTCGTAAACAGACGAAGGACACATTTATTGCAAGCAATGATAGTAAAAAAACACATACACACCAAGTAAATATTATTAAAGTCTAACAAAATGAAATCTTCGATCGCAAATTTCAAATTATCATGTGAGAACATTATTATTTTTAAGTCATTATTTGTCTTAATTCATTTAAGTCAGTAACCAATTTCAACCGATTGGAAAGGCTTTTCTATCGGTCTGTTTCCCTCTATAATATATTTATATATAAACTTTAATTTTTAATTTTTCTAGCTGGCAAACAAAGTTTTGGAGCTCGACCGTTTTTGATGGCATAGTTCTTTTTCAGTCTTTTAACAATTAGCACTCGAATTTAATGCGACTCATACGATTTAATGTAGCATACACTGAGACGTACAAGTGAAAAGGTGTGTGTGTGTGTGTGTGTGTGTGTGTGTGTGTGTGTGTGTGTGTGTGTGTGTGTGTGTGTGTGTGTGTGTTAATGCTAGGCACCTAAAATATAGATATAATCATAATGTTTCGTGCGTGTATGTGTCTTTTCCCATTTTTCACATCCAATTGAAAAGAAAATTGTCATAAAATTATAGTATAGTCACAAAATGACTTACCAGATTAGATTTATTTGAGTCTTTGCGATTTTGAACTGTCGTGTTTATGTTTCTGCTTTTACAGCCCTATAGACTGTGAATCCCTCATGGAATTTGGTTTAAAATTTTATTAGTGTTTATTCTGTAGATGTTTATTCGGCATAAGAAAAAAAAATATCAAAAATAAAAAAATTTAAATGTCAAGAAATCTGAGCTTGAGAACTTGACGAATCAAGGCTTCTCTCAGCCAGAATAACTGTTTTTTTTTTTTTGTCTGTCTGTTCCTCTATAGGAATATGAAACTCATTGAGCTAGATGGATGAAATTTGATATATGATTTTTAAGCCATTTTTGTAGATATTTTGAATGAAATTCATTCAGACTGTTTTAGAACACGAGAACATTATAAAAATAAAGCAAAAAAAATTTAATAACTTGAGAAGTTTAGCACCTAAAATGTCGTTTCATTTTACTTTTGACGCTGTCGGAAAATTAACCATTTGTCTGTCTATTTCCGCATGCATGTAAACACAATTACTGAAAAATTGACTTAAATCATTGGAATTCATGTGTTGTTACTGCATTTGTAGTTATGTTCAAAACTTCAGAATTAATCGACAAAAAGAAAAAATACTTAAATGCAAATTAGATTTTCTAATATTTGTAATTTCTAATATAACTACATACCAGCGGTTAATTACCAAAGGTCATATGTTAGATTCGCCGCAAATATCGATATTTTGTTACTATTATTAGCCAAGGATGTGCAATTAATATATGAAAATCGCATTTCTTTACTATCCTACGTAGCGTACTATTCTTATGTGTTGGATTCAAAATAAAAATCTGAGCAATATTTATGTTCATATTTTCTTTTTAAAAATTTTAATTAGAATTTTATTATTTAAACATAATTTTGATTTCTTTTCCCATAATAATTTCTGAAAGTATAATTGTATTCAATTTTTTCCTTTTTTTAGGAAATTTTTTAAATACATTTTTTAATCTAATTTTCATCTGTAGATTACATTACTGTCATTCAATTTGAATCGTTTTCATTTGTTTCACCTAATATTTAATCGTAAAATTTTCTTCTATTTTTGAAATCTAAATATATGTGCACTTTATAAGAAAAATAGAAGTGAATTTGCAATTAATTCCACTGTAGATGGAAGGAAGATGAACGGAACAATTGCATTTTTAATAGCGCTATGACGTCACGGGACTTATTTCTATGAGGAAAGTTCATATAGAACAAGTAAAATAACACGGTTTTGATCTCTGATAATTTGACGGAATCTTACACATGAAATTACGTCCGAACGAACGAATGTACTGAAATATAATCATTATCCTCGGCGAACTAACCAATCGCCAAAGGCGCTTATTAGTGAATAATAGCAAGTGATGTTGTGGTAATGTACAACGATAACTATATTGAGTAACGACTAGTTAATATTTAGAATTATAATCTTTTTTACACATTAATTACAATGAAAAAATAACATTAAAATCAATTATGTTAACATATCACTGAAAAGCCGGCTTTCTGGCACAGAGGTAGCGCGTCTTCCTCATGTTCTGGGAGTCCCCGTTCCGGCAAGGTTGTTTTGTGTGCTATCTGTAAGATGTGTGACTGTGCCCCCCCCCGTAAGAAGGGGCTTTGCGAATGACTGTGATGAATGTGTAGTTAAGTCGTACTCTTAGCCCTAGTTGGCGCTACTTGAAACAAGAGACGCTCCTTTCGGCTTAAAATCTGCTGATATAATCTGCAGGGACTTGTCCATGACAAGTGCCATAAGTAACAAAACAATAACAGCTCTGAAAATCATCAGTGCTGTTTTGCTCTAGATTTTTAGCCAGTTGGCCCAACTGTTATACACGCTGTGTTATTTTATTATTTTTTTTTTCGTAAAACATTACATTAATTGAAATTGAAATTTCCCCTTTTAAAGAGAAAGTTGCTCATAAATGAAGCTTTCCTGTTTATTTGGCAATCTAAATAAAGTGACCACAATCGGACGTGCTTATTTTTAATCAGTTTCGATTTTCTCTTCGACCACCAGTATCGCCATCAGTTAAATATCTCATTAATTTCCTCTCCATGACTGCGGAAATACCATTTGATAATCTGTTCTTTTTTACATATATATAAACTATCTGACGCAAACAAGTTCGGTCGTTTTTTTTATAAAGTTGGCAATTGTGGTCTGTGCTATCAGCAGGAATATTTCGTTGCGTCTTTTTCTCGCAATCCTGTCGTTCTAGAACAGACATAAGAAGGAAGAAGAAGAAGAAAAAAAATGGTGGGTGTCTCTACCCATGCTTCTGGGTCAAGCGTACATCCACTAAAAAGAAAAAAAGAAAAGAAAAAGGGGGATGCCATGAACTTTTTAAAGTCTGAGTTTCGATTTCCAGTCAAGGTCAGTTGGGGATGTTGGGCAAGAATGAATTAGAACTACCTGTTCGACGATTCTGCCTTGTCTCATTTTCGCCTATCCTCCCGCATAGTATTGTAGTTGAGGGACCTCCCCCCCCCCTTCCAGTGAAGTAAAAACAGGGAATTTCTCAATCATATTCATTAGTTAGGTATTGCTTTATTTATCACTGCTTAGGTTTTATTTTTATTTTTCCGTATGTTGAAACTGGCTATAAAATGTAATTGTCTCTGTTTAACACTTTTCGGAAACATTCAAAAGTATTGTTTATAGCATCAAAAAAAAAAAAAAAAAGCTTCTGTGCTCATTCTTTTTTTCCCCTTCGAAAACATGGACCATATTTTATGAAATCGTAGTAATTTTTAAAAGTTACTTTTAAAAAAACTGAAAAAAAAAGAAGCTGACAATTGTGTTACTTAACTTCTTAGCCTTGACATAAAATATATACTCCTAAAAAAATCTAGAATAATTACTTATTTAGCTTTTTAAAACATTTTTCACTAATAATTAATTTTCTTCGAATTCTTCCAAGAAAAATTACCGAGGAAATAATGGAAATGAAGAAATAATGGAAAGATAAATGAGGCACCATTTCATTCATTTTTTAATATTCTGTTGTGTATTATTTTATGCATCATTTCTTAATTAGTTTTCTTTTATTTGTTTTTAAAAAAACTACTTGGTATTATAAAACTAGTTCCATGAACTTTTATGAAACGCACATTAAGAAAACAAAACGAATTTCATCATTTATCTTCATTATATTATTGCTTTAGGATTTATTTATACTGTTATTACTCTATTTGGGTTAGATTATTTTTTTAAAAATAGAAATACATAGAGGCAGTTTAATTCTGATTTCCGTGCTTAATGTTTTATTTGGTTTTTAAAGTATTATGTTAAGTGTAATGACCAAGTAAGTAAGTGTAACCAAATATTTCTTTTAATTTGTAATCACGGTTTAAAATAGATTTTGATGTAATTTGGTCAAATTTTTGAAGTATTTTCTCAAATACTTACATGAAAGAATTTTTTTAAAAAAATAAAATCCTAAAAAAGAAACAGTTGAAAGATTTTCAGGTTTCAAAACTGCAACTGCTGTTAAGACGAATTAAGTCTATTTTTTGGTTATTATTTTTCTTCAGGAAAACCAGTAAGTAGTGTCATAAACTGCTGTGGTTATATGTTGTTTTCAACGACATATTTTCAAACATATCTTGTTTATTTGATCATGGATATTTAGATAGATTATTTCACTATCATAAATTATTGATAAATATCTCTGAAATCATATGTTTGTTTGTGGCATCTATTTCATATTGTTTACCTGGCCTAATAAAACAATTACATGCGCTGTGTTTTGTAATATCTTTTTCCTGCATCTGATGACCTTTAATGTTTGTTATTTGCTAAAAGAAGTTTCGAAAATAACATAGTTGATATAAATTTATTATTATCAGCTTTTATGCCAAATAAAAATAAAATGTTGGAATAAAATTAACTGTGAATTGATTGTTTCTCATTCATGTTTATTTTCTCATATATGTAGTATAGAGAAAGTTTTCTGTAAGAAGCTTAACTCAAAAAACACTTTGAGCTAGACAGCTGAAATTCGGAATCTGGTCTTTACATAAAATTTGCCGATTACTATGAAATTTTGAGTAAAATTTAAAAGAGAAAAGCTGACTTCCCTGCTTTTTATACATATAGTTAATATTTTGTTGTATATAGTTAATACAATAACTACAAAACGAAAAAAAATAAAACTTAGAACATTTATTTAACATCTATAGTGCTGGCACTTATCAACTTTTCAGCCAAATTCAAACAAGCGGTTGACCGTATGTCGGTCCATACTTTTCAGAAACATATAAACGATAATTCAAAAACGCAATGTCTTAAATATGTCAAATCTAGTATGGGATTTGGTATTTTTGTAATTAAAAGTGAAGTTTTGTGTCAAATTAGGTTTCAATCGGTTGAAAAAACGTGTTTGAAACATAAATTAGGCTTTCGGATGCTATCAACTGCATGCCAGGAATTAGTCGCCAAAATACTCGCCAAGAATGGCATAAAAGATTCAGTAAAAATAATGAATTCGCCTCAAAAATTAATATTTCGTAATTATTTTGCAATTCCACGCAAGCCATTCTCATCTTTATGAAACAGTATGCTAGATTGTTTTTTTTTTTTTTTTTTTTTTTTGAATACCACTCCCAACTCGTTTCATTCGAAAAAATACTTTATTTTTTTTATATTTAAATGAGCAAAAGTTCATAATAGATGGGATTTTAAAGTATATTGAGGAATACAAATCAAGTGACATCATATTAAATTATTTGCCATTATATATTAAAAAAGAATATAAATAGCAAAAGTGAAAATAAATGTAAACTGTTGCTCATTCTCGAATTTTGAAACCCTCAATGCTTTTGCGCATGCGTCACGAAGCGTTTAGTTAATAAAAAAAATGGGTGTGAGGAAAGACGAAAGGAGGAATTGTTCACATTTACCAATAACGTGATGTCATATTATTCAGGTAATTAAGAAGTTTAATAACGCTCTGCTTTGTAAATTTTTAGTCTCGGGATCCTGATTCGAACATTACAAAATAAAGATTAAAATGAATTCTGCTATGCATATTTCAATGTATCATGTCAGAACATCATTTCTTGAACGGCCAAGCACCACGTGTTCGTGCAAGTTAAATTATATTTTCATTCATTTCAATTGTTTCATTGAATTAGTGACTTTAGTATTGTAGATGATCCAAAAAAAAACTTTGTCTCACATTTATTGTTTAAAAAAATATCCCATTTTCTATTTATTTTATTTTACGCAATCACGGGCTCAAAATGACATTTTTCTCTGTTTTATTTGCTAGTCATGAATTTATTTTTTTTAAGTCAGAGTTTCTGTAAATGCAGTGGCAACGCGTTATTAAAAGTTGATTTTTTGAGATGCCCGCACAGATAATAAAATTTCAATTTTTCGCCGACGGATTTTTGTTGACGCTACAAACCTCATTCCCAAAATGACATCATTTTCTGTCATGATAAAAAAAAATAGACTCCATTTTGAGGAATCATTACATTTTAGATCTTTCTGAATTCAAAATAACCAGTTTTGGAATTATGTCGGACTGTAAGATAAAATAATTATCTGAATAGGAGAGGTTGATAAATAGGCTTAAGCCGATATTTGATCCCCTTAAGCTTAATAGTACCTCAGCTGGATAGTTAAAAAATGTTAGATGCTTAGTTGCTTATTCAGTAAGTTTGTAAAATATATTTTTTTAAACCCGTTAGATTATAAAAAAATATATTAGAATTAAAATTGACATTTACATTGAATTATGAAAATTATCATCAAATAAACTGAAATATACTTACTTTCTTATTTAATTTACCATATACTAGAATCAATTATTCATTTGCCTGTTTACTTTGTAATTAACTATAGCCGTTTAAAATTATAATTAAAAATTTATTTCTTCTTCATAATCTAACATAATTTTGAAATATTTTTATTTGCAAGTAAGAAAATAATCATCCAGTAACTAAGGTTAATTTTTTTACTTCACTAATTTTTTCCATCAATTATATATTAAACAAATAAAAATGCCGGCTTTCTGGCTCAGAGGTAGCGCGTCTTCCTCGTGTTCTGGGAGTCCAGGGTTTGAGTCTTGGTTTCGGGCATGGTTGTTCTTCTGTGTGCTATGTGTGACTGTGCCCCCTTGTGAAAAGGGGCTGTGCAAGCAAATGTGGTGAGTGTGTCGCGATGTCATACTCTTGGCCCTAGTTGGCGCTACTTCGAAATCAAAAGACGCTCCTTTTGGCTTAAATCTGTCACTTGTCCATGACAAGTGTCATAAGTAACAACAACAACACAAATAAAAATATTTCCCCCAAAAATTACTGAAACAACAATGACAGATATTAGTCTGAAAGAAACCACGAATATATTATGAAGTTAAAAATGTATTAATTTGCAAAAAGGATTGTTATTGAAAAGAGATATTTCATATTTGAATGCTGAAATCTCTACTATATAAAAGCAGTTAATATTTGTATTTTCTGAATTTCTACTTATTCTCTTCCAGACATGCAAGGCCTTCTTACCTGATATGATGGCCGAAAACAAGGGTCACATCGTGTCCATCGCCAGCTTGGCCGGTCATACCGGTGCGGTCAGGCTGACCGATTATTGCTCCAGCAAGTTTGCCGCAGTGGGATTCGAAGAATCCCTGAGGTTAGAACTGCACGTGGAAGGATACAATGGCATCAAATCTTCTGTGGTGTGTCCTTACTTCATCAACACTGGAATGTTCGATGGCGTCGATTCAGGGTGAGTGGTTTCGAATGAAAATTACTGGATATAGATTAATCACATAGCAGCGATTAATCGTCAAAAAAACCCGAAGGAGTAATGATTATCGCAATAATCACCAGAGGTGTCATTTATACTTCCACCAGCAATTAATCACCTTTGGTCATGTTGGTTTGTTGACTGTGTTCGCAAGTAACATACGGTTAAAAATAGAGTTCGTCATTGGCATGTAATTAAGCTAAAAGTTCACCAATGACTTGAGGTTACGTCAAAAATTCACCAATTTCGTTCTGTTAATGCACAATACTTGTTATCGCTTTTTTGTTGATTATGTTCGCCAGTAGCACGGGGTTAAGGTGAAAGTTAACCAGTTGCGTGATATTGCCAAAAGTTTACCAATTTCACACTGCTAAAATATACGCCAATGGCATATGATTAAACTAAAAGTTCATTAGTGGCATGGCATTAAGTCAATAGTTCATGACATTAAGTCAATAGCTCATCAATGACATGGCATTAAGTCAATAGTTCATCAATTTCCTACTGTTAATAGTCGTTACTTTTTTGCTGGCCATATTCACTAGTGAAATGTGGTTAATCTAACCGTTCTCCATGGGCATGGAATTAAATCGTTGGCTATCATTGCTTTTTTTGTTGACTGTGTACGCCAATGACTTGTGGTTAAGCCTAAAGCTCGCCAATGTCGTGCAATTAAATCTAAAATTCGCCACTGGCATGTGTTAAAGCTAAAAATTACTAGTTGCATGCTATTGTCAAAAGCTCACTTATTTCATACAATTCATAACAATGTTTGTTATTGCCTTTTGTTGATCATATTCGCCTATGACATATGATTAAGCTAAAAGTTCATCAATGCCATGATATTAAATCAATAGTTCATCAGTTTCTTACCGTTCATAGTTTTTATTTTTTGTTGGTCCTGTTCTTCAGTAAAATACGGTTAAGCTTACAATCCCCCACTGGCACACAGTTAAATCGAAAGTTCAACAATGGCTTGCGTCAAGCTAAAAGTTCACCAATGACACCAGGTTAAGTAAAAAATTATCAATATCTTATTGTTAATGCATAATATTATTGTTTCTCTGAAATGCCATTAAATGCTAATAGAAAAAAAATGAAATAAATTGCTATTTTCTGAAATCCCAGAAAGGTTAATATTACTTTCAATATTTTATTGAAAAACCAACCGCCTTTGGCAACCAATAGTTTCACCTGAAATAACAGTTGTGTTTAATGTCAATCAAATCTCTTATACATTGTTCATTATTTTGCCAAGAAGTTATTTTTAAGCATCAAATTCTGTGAGGTATTGAAATCATGTCTATTCAATAACCTTACACCTGTTCTACTCAAAGTAAAAAATGAAACATTCACTCAAGTCCACTGCGTCATAGTACCATAAAAATCGTAATTGTTCTATTTATCTATTTTCTTTATTTTCTAAAACTGTGTATTCATTTTCTTATTCCTATGCGGAACAAAAAAATATTCCATTTTTTAAGCTTTAAACGAGGCAAAAATAATCACCAAAATTAAATATTTGATGAAACGATGAAAACCGGTGTAATTTGAGTGCAATAATGCAATGTAATTGTTAAAATTTAAACAAACATTTTACTTTTCCATTTACGTAGTACAAAGGAAATAAACTAATCGTCAAAAACTTCTAACACGAGATGTTGCCAAATGTTCTCGTTTAAAACCTCCTGAGTTTGAAAAATCCCCTTTTGGAAAATGTCTGTCCATCGGTCTGTAACGAGAACAACTCAAAAACGCTTTGATCTAGATGTATCAAGTTTGGTATGCGGTCTTTATACCAAATTTGTAGATTTCAAACAAATTTAGAGGAAAAGCGTCTGTCCGACTGTTCGAATATAAGTTAACGTGATAATTACAAATTTAAAAGAGTTAGATAAATAAAATTCGGTACCCAAATTTAAAATTCGTAATCTAGGCACTCGTCAAATTTTTGACCAAATCCAAGAAGGCGTTAAGTGTTTGCTGGATCTCTACCCTCAGAAATAAGTAAACACGATAGAAGATAGATTCATCCTGGTATTAATTTAAATATACCAAATTTTAGTATGAAATTTTGTGATTATAGTGTATTTTGTGCCAAATTTTTGTTTCACTTCATTGGGAAAAAATGCATTTTATACACATATTCGATTTTCGGCTACTATTAACGAGCTGTCAAAGATTAATCGCCAAAGAATTCACGATACTCAATTCACGCCAAATGTTGATATTTCATAACCGTTGAATGCCAGTGTCATTCATGGTATTTTCTGGAATAATACCTTTATTAGAAAGTGTGCGAGAAAGTTTCAGAGAGATCATTTCCACTAGTTTAAGTCATACCAAACTCACCTATCCGCCTCGAAAGTACATGTATTTAAACCACCAGGATTGAATAATCGAAACGCTGCAATAGCAACACTGATGGGAACTGTGTTTGAGTCCTAATGATCATCACCGGCCATGGTACAACCCTTCCCGTAGGAAGTACGTCCCGTCATCGGTAGGAGTTGTCTACTCCCATTTATTAGTGTGCCATCCATGGTGGCGAGATTCAACCATCATGACGGGAGAATCTCATCCTCATTTCGAGGTGCCCCGCATGGGAGGATTTCCTCTTGTTTAAAAACAATCTCAAAATAACACAAGAAATGCGAGTTCAATTAAATTTGTATTAATAAAGACACAATTTATAAAGTTTTAAAACGGTACAAAAATCATTTTTGTGCCATACTGCTTTTGAGAATTTATCGAGAAGAAAAAAAAACCGTTAAAGTTCTGTTTAATTTTAAAGAAGTTTATCCGACGTGTATACTCCTATCTTCCGAAATAGCCTGTACGCAAATTTGGTATTGGTATTAAATATTGTCTGTAAATTCATATGATGATCTACCTTGTCGAGTACCATTACATGCTTTCGTCTTTATTATTAGTAGAAATAGAGATAAAATCTCGCTTAAACTCTTTTTCTTTTCTTTTAGATTATTCGCCATGCTAACGCCAGAATATGTTGCCGATCAGGTAGTGTCTGCCGTTTTGACAAATCAAGAAGTTATAATGATACCTGGATATTTTGCTGTGCTCATAGCTTTGAAAGCGTAAGTAGTAGATTATCATTGATTGATTGATTTTACCATTTTCTCAATTGGTGCTGAAATAGGGAAGGGGAATCTCTGAAAAAATTGCCATAATTCGCATTCATTTTCTTTGTCGTATACGAATACGCATATCTGAATAAATAATTTCATAAAGAAAATTTAAATTAGACATATATGACATTTAAAATCTATATACTACATTATTTTAGGTCTTAATTAACCTGGAATATAGCAAATTTTTCGAATTTAGTTATATATTTTATTTGACAGCTTTTATTTATTACCTAATAAAACTTTTGAACTATGAAATAACATTCATGAATATATATTCTTGAAAATTAATAATTTTTAATTCTGTAAGCGTCTCATTTTGTAAACAATTAGTTAATTTTAAAAAATATTACCAATATATAGTATACTTAAAATTAATTTCATACAGAAGATGTATGAAATTATTTGAAACTTTTATGTATGAAAAAAACTTAAGTATGATTTGAAATTTTTCTTTTTTTGTACATATTCCTCTATGCTATACTGTGTTTGGGAAATATAGTAGGTTCAAACATATATTGTCGGTCCAAAAAAGTTGTATTATAACTTTTTTATAATAAAATTTAAAAAGTTAACGAAAGCTATTAAAGAAAAAACAATCTTTTTCATTTCGAATTTTGAAACTAAGTTTTCCCAATGTAAATAAAAATTAATGTAATTTTTTTATTCAGAATTTTAGAAATATAGTGTAATTAATTTTTCTTTTACTACCTTTACCACGCGACGACGATTAATATTATATACTAGCAACTTCAGAAAGAGCAAATAGAAGGTTCATCTAATTATTATTTTATCAATTTTATATTAGATACTAGAAGATTTACCCATACAGATGGTTTAATATTCTATTAATATCTTAGTTCTGATTGTCATTAATTAACTAATGAAAGTTGTAAAAAATATCATTCAAATTGGCAAAATGCAAAAGGAATTACAAATGATAAAAATGATAAATTGTAGAGCACTTTATAATATTATCGATTAAGAGTAACCAAAAAAAGGGCCTGAAATTCTTCAAACTAAAAATCTTCACGAACACTCCAACTTACCATTAGAAACTGGTCGAAATAAGCAGTGAACTTTACACTTTAAAAAATGTAATGCAAATTATTAAAAAATATTGCTTAATATAATAGAAATAACTTTTCAATTATTTCGTGAAATGAGAATATAATGAATCGGCGTAATAAAAAATTGCAGACCTCATCTCATTGACCTTTGCTTCAATGAAGTATGAAAAATGTAAATATGAAGCCTACGAACCCATAATTAATTTGTATTCATACTTAGTTTTATTCGCATAATTTTTTTAAAAAAAAGTTTGTTTGATGCCAAAACAAAAATTGGAATGCCTTATTGGCAGAGATTTTTTTAAATTCTCTCTTGTGCTGAATAAATATGTATACTGTTTAGCTGTACCCGTACAGTGTTTCCCGCGTCGATTGGTGAAATATTAATTCTCATTTGGCTCCTTGCCATGTTACTATTAGGCACTAGAAGCCATTGCAGTCTAAACAAGACTTGATATAGATCTACGATGAAAATCCTTTGAGCAACTTCTGTAGAAGGCAATTAATTTTAACTAGAAAAAAGTTATTTCCGCCATTTTTATTTTAAATTAAGAAAATGTATCCTAGTTCGTACCTAAAAATTTGAATTAGCGTAATTAAAATATCGAATACAGAAAATTTGGGTTTTTATTCTTTCTTCAGTAAAAATGTGTTATTTTAAAACTTCTCAGAATCCTGTAAATTACGTTAGGCATTTGAACGACAAATGTTTGTTCTATCCGATGACATGTTTCATTTTGTGTACGATCATCAAAAATAGACACATGCTATAAATCATCTAAATTAATACAAAACATTAAATTTAAAAAAATTCTGTAGTTAGTTTTAAAATTCGCACTTTAGGCGCATTAATTATTTTTATGATTACTTGTTTGACTAATTTCATGGCTATAACTCTAAAACAAATCACCTAGACTTTGAATATAAATGCTTTTCTTTATAAATCTAAATGTATTGAATACTTCGTATAGATAAAAAAAAGTTATCATTTATGTTCTTTCCATTTCATTATTATTTAGGTATAATAATATAAAAAAAATTCCCTAATATTTCACAATTAAGTTTTAAAATATTCGAAATGAAGAAATTAATATAAAATGTTATCAATTGTTCCATATCACTACGAACATTTTATTATTTTAATACTTTCTGAACCTATTTTAGTTTCTGTTAAATTTTTCAAGGATGATTTTGCTACAAAATTAATTTAATCTCAAATTTCTTCTACTTCCAAATTTAAAATTAGTTCATTTCATTTCAATCCTTTCAGCAGCAAAAAACATATTTTACATCAAACTTTGAGAAGTCTAGAAAAGGTCATTTTAAAATTCCACTTAAGTAAATTTTAAATTATTAATTTAGTTTTTGTTTAATGTCTAGACTTTGTAAGGATTAAAAATTAACCATAAATTTAAACTTCTGTGAAGTATGGCTCTTTGTAATAAAGCATAATTTATTACAGGCGGTAGAAGGTCATTCGAAGGTCACTTTAAAATTCGGTGTAAAAATTTAAAAATTGTAGTCAAAAGGAAGAAAGTTTTTATATTATTATTATGTGATGTCTAAACTTTTAAACGGTTAAAAATTACAGTTTTTTTAAAAATAAAGTTTGCTACTATGCAATAATTTAATCATAGCAATAAAGCTTAATTTAATATAGTCTGTTGAAGAGTATGTACGTATATGATTTTGAAATTCTATTTCGAAATTTAAAGTTTGTACACGAAAGGAAGAAAGTTGTACATGAGAAGGAATAAAAGATCTGCGAATCGGAATTAAAATACATGGCTGTATACACATGAATATTTATTAGTCATAACTTTGGGAACTATGATGGCACTCAAGGTCTTGAAAAAAAAACAATCTATAATATTACTGGTTTAAAATAATATTACTAATATTATCTTTCTCTTACTTCCTTTGTTCTTATTTTACATTATTAATATTAATTTGGATTAACTATTTCATTTTATGGTGGTGGTATCAATTTATTATTAATATATTCGCTTTCCAAGAATAGTCATAAATCGTAAACAAGTTTCATATCAGACGTATGAGCAAATATTGCTTATGAGATAGATGAGTCATGAAATGGCGTATTCAATAGAAAGAGAAATAAAAAGTAAACATTTAAACGGAATCTCAGGCGATTCTTTTTAACTAAAGTATTTTTATTATGATTTAAGAGCGTGATTTATGATTGTTCTTGGACAGTAAAAATGTTCCCACGGTTTAAACTAAAGCATTGAATAGCTCTTTAAAATATGGTTATTCTTAAAGAATACTTTATAAAACTGAAAGAAGGGGAAAAGTATAAAAATTTAATTTACTGAAGATTATTATCGCTGCTCGCTTTAGGTTTGGATATTATTTTAAAATTTTTAATGTTCTTAACTTTTAAGTTTTCAAAAATCGGCTTTAAGGAAAATCTTTTTAAATAATTTACAGGAATTATGAATGATAACAGCAAATGCATTAAATTATTTTTTAATTGAAAATAATTCATAATTTTCAAAATAAAATATAATTGATTAATAAATTTCTTTTTTTAATTTTATTAGTTAATTAATTTATTTATTTATTGGTTTAACTTAAGAAATGACATTTTTTTTTTTTTAAAGACAGAAAATCTGGAGCTAAGTTTTTTCCCCTAAATTAAAATATAAATAGTAGATTCTAGCATCAAATCAGATAAATAAAATGTTTTTGATCGTAGCATTGAAATATAAATGTTTTAAAGTAATACAAATTAATTTTTTTGTGATAAAACACAAACATTCTAATTAATAAAATATTTTTTAATTAAAAAATATGTAATATCTTAATGTCGAATAAAATTCTTTGCAACCTAGAAATTTAAAAATTTTAACTATGCTAAATGTAATTCTTAGAACGGGTTTCAATAAATATGTGTAAACGGAAATAGCAAATTTTTTTATAGGAAAACAAACAAAAGGGAATTTTCAGAAAAGAAAAAAATAATAATAAACCATTGTCTGTTTTTTCCCCCTCTCTCAAAATGGAATTTTGCAAATTTTTCTAACTGAAACCGTGGGAACTAATTGTATTATTTCGAATTTTGTTATAAATTTATCGATATATTTTTTCTAATTCTTTTTTCTTTCACTCGATTCTTTTGTAATTTGTTTAGGCTGTTCCAAAGCAATTGTTAGTGGCGCTCATATATCTTTTGCCTAACATTTACATAAATGTGGTTATCAACTGGTGTAGTTTATGAAATAATTAATATAAATCAAATATAATAAAAACGATTTTTATTAAGGCTCAGAAATTTAATCATGAATATTTACATTTACAACAATTACCTCCCATACCGGTGAGCATTATTTAGTTTAGGTTGTTTCATTAAGTGTAAGCCTACTTTTCTTACGCACAAACACATATTCTTTTTAACCCCTTAATGAGCATGACTTTCGGGGTTTCCCCCGCCCCGTTTTGTTTTAAAAGAAAGTTTTCTTTGTAAGAATGCCTGGCTCCAGAGGTTCCAATATCGATAACGGATAAGAGGTTCCAAGTCCGACAACGGATGTTCAAGCGGACTTGGGGCATGTCAGATTTCGTCGGAATTAAATCTTCTGACGCCGGTGTTTTGGAATCATTTGTTGCATTATTATTATTATTATTACAATACATTCAAGAAATTGTTGTCCATTCGTTTGGAGATATTGTCCAGAAAAATAAGCGTCACTGCCAATTGTTCTAGAACAGTCTGATACATTAACAGTCAATTCCTATCTAATGCATAATATCTGGTGATGGGTCTATTCTACTAACCTTTAACTTTCCAGGATGTTCCCTTCCAAAGTGATCTATATCATGACCTCAGTTTTTTCTCTGGAAAGTGCCATGGAGGGTTTTAAAGGAAGGCAAAAACAAGACTGAACGTATTTTTCATAATATGGAGAACAGCTGTGATTAGGACATTTCTCCTAGTTTTGAACGTCAAAGAAACTGGAAGATTTATATATTGAAAATATTTTCTTAATCGAAATTTATCCGTAATGTAAAGTATATGTCATGTGGTTTGTCATATTTTACTTTTCTGAATATTAAGTATAACTGTTAAGTATAATTTATTGATTTTAATTGACAAGTGCAAGTGTTATTTTTTCCACATGAAAATTTTCTGCTTCAATCTGGGTTCTTATTAAGTTTATAATATTGAAAAGCACACTTAATTGATATAAAGTAGTTGAATTTGTATTTGTATTCTGATTATTATAATAACCTATAATTTTATCCAAATAACACCGACAATAATAACATATATAATTTTAGCCAAATAACACAGAAACATACTTTAACCAATTTTTATTTTATTTTTTAAATACAAAATTTGTAAAAGTACAGTCAGTTAACTGTTTCAATCGCTTTCGAAAATGCATATCTAAATTTTCATAAATATATATATTATATAAATATAATAAATAATTAATTGTAAATATAAATTTTTAATTAAAAATATAATAAATAATTAATTATAAATATAATAAATTTTTAATTAAGAATATAAATAATTAATTTTAAATATAATAATTAAACAATTATTATTTAAGTGTAATAATTGTCATTGAATAAACAGGTCATATTGCATAATGTACTTTTTCCCATGACGAGTATAACCATCAGAAACAGTTAACTGGATAATTTTAAATTAAACACAATATGAAAAAAGATTTATAAGGTCATTCTTTCTTTAAATGAAAAATTAAATTTATATCGTCTGAAGAAATTGTACAGAATTTTAGTTATACTTTTTATTTTAGTTATTATTATGACATGATAATTATTATGATATATATACTCTTATTTTAATGAATATTTTAAATGTAATTTATTCTAATCGAATGCTTATCACGTTTTTCAAAACATTTTTAAGATTGAGCATTAAAAAAATTTTACAAAATGTGATGTAAATGTCGTTTTCTATTTTTTTTATTATTATTTTATTTTATTCATCGTTTGAGAAGTACAAATTATTTTCTTCCTGGAAAATATTTCATTTTATTCTTATATTGAATGAAAGAATCAAGAAGATTTGTGTTTATGAATTTGAATGTTGTAGATTTATTCTATATTTAAATGTTTATCAATCCAACTGTATTCATATTTTGAATTTGCTTAGTAGATTTTAAAAAACTTTCTTGCATACTTATACAGTCTATAAAATAAGAAAAGGTTTGTATTGTTTTCATGTAAATATTTTGCAAAACGCTTAATAAGGGTGAATTCTGTTTCAGTTTTTTTATATGCTTTTCTAGTATATATCTTAATTGTATAAGTCTATTAGTGCCAAAATGTGCAAATATTATACTCTGAAATCTATGTTTTGCCTTTTTTACGTTTCCTTGATTTTTTTTTATTTTATTAATAAATGCAAGTATAAACCAAAGATTTATTTCTATTATGATTTAAATCTAGTCATATAACTGAAGATTTATTGTGTGCTTTCTTTAGGTAATTTTGATTATTTAAAATGTTTTTCATAAAAGCATTCAAAAAGTTCATTTTGATGAATATTGGATTTTATGAAATTGATGAGCCATTTCTTACACGTATGTTTGTAATTTAATTAAATAGGATATAGTTCTTGATTTTCAAAACATATATTATTTAAATGAGAAAATTTTTTTACCTTCTTTAATCTATTTTTATAAATATTGGTGGTTTTAAGAATTTTTTCCCTCTAAACAATGCATAATCCAAAACCCACCATTTAATAAATTGGTCACTTTAATTTCACATTTTAACACGTTTTTAATTTAATCGACCATTTAAAGATTTAAGTTAAATTTATTTTTTAATTTTAGTAACTTTGAGAATATGTATATTACTTATTTTTTTCCTATAACTCATGATTATGAAATATTTTTGTCTATGCGCAGTATTATTTGCATAGGTTGATGTTCATGGATAAACATAATAAATAAGGGAAAGTATTGAAACTTACAGGGACATTCTTAATCAATTTTATTTTAGAAAATGTTAATACTATAGTTTATTCTGTCGTTCATATAATGTCATTAAAAATTATTTATTCGGCAAATTGATTTATACTTTTCAAAATCGACTAATTTAATTGAACTATCTGTAAACCTATGCATATCAGTTTATTCTACTGTTTATGAAAAACTCATTCATTCTCAAAAAAATCGTTTTCATCTATTAAAAGTCTATAAAGATTTTTTCTATAAAGTCATTAAAAAATTAAAATCTGAATTCTTGTCAAAAATTGGATTTTTTACTGAGCTTATCTGAAGTATTAATCACCATCCAAATTTTATATCCTATTTCCAAACCACTTCTTTAATGTAATAAATTAAATTAACCATGTAACGTACTGATTTATGTCTCTCATTGGCTAGAGCTCGATCCAGTTCTGTTAATCCGATTAAATACAATGATAAAAAAATGGATATTCTTATTTATTATGGTATTATATGGAATTAAACATCCACATAAATTTCATGGAACGTTTCTTAATACAATTATTTTAATCTTTTATTTAAAGCATGTTATGACAGTATTTACAAAATAAGTTTGTGTATTTTTTCCTTAATTTGTAATTTTTTCAGCACAAAAAGAGTATTTATTCTTAACAGATGCAGATGTAGAATACAGTCATCATTTCATCATTTAGTCTTATAAAAAACTAATTTTTGTTGTTGTTATAGTTTTATATTGCATTACAAATTATTTGCTAGTCTTGTTGTATGTCATGTCAGAAAAGCTTATGTTGAGCAGATTTTCAGCAGGGTAAATATCTTAAAATTTTCAATTATTTAATTATTAATTTATCACTACTTAATACTGCAATATCTATTTACTCCTATTTATCTGTTCCCTTCTCTTATAATATCTGTTTTAAATTAATGAATTTTAATATTTTTCTATATTTGAATTGTTTTTTCGTTTACCCAATAATAATGGGATGTTATTGTATGTTGCTGTAATAAATTGTCATGGCCAAAGAAAACTGTATTTGATTGCGTAATTTGTAATAAATGGTAACGCAATTGCCTTTGTTTTGAAATCGTGTTAAAATTAATTTAGGTAGTATTGTACTTTTAAATTAATATCTAACTGATGGTTATACAATAAATTTTCAATTTAATGATGATAACTTTTGTAGTCGTTCGAAAAAATTTTATGACAAACATTCCATTTTTGACAACAGGTTTAAATATTCTTTTGACGACAGGTTTAAAAATTTGTAATCTAAAAGTGGCTCGTTAACAATACAACTCATACTCACATTTTAATTAGTATAATTACATGCACATTAGATTTTATATTAAATTACATCGCACAATTTCGAGTGTAATTTCCTATCTAAAATATTGCAAGAAAATTCGCGAGTTAATGAATTTCTGATTTATGTTGAGACCTGTCAGAGAGAATATGAAAAATAATACGTTACAACTATTCTCGTTTTCGAAGATTCCTCACCACGGACTGATTTTGCAAAAGAAAATTATTTTCTTACTTTTAAAATTCCAATGTATACGCATTTGAAGACTTTACAGCTGCTTCTCTGCATCATTAAAAGTCGCCATTTTTACAGCAATCGAATACAAAAATCGCTATTTTTGTCCTTCTATAATGTACATTTCGACTGAAAGACATTAATTTCGAATATTTTTACACATTTTTAACTATATTTGTGTTAATAATGTCCTTTATAACTGTTTTAATTATTTTTTATAAACAGTGTTATAAATCTGTTTTATTAATTAAGATCTATTACCTGTCTTTTGGGCCATATTAGCTCAAAAATGGTATATATATATATATATATATATATATATATATATATCCACTCAGAAATAACATTTTTTTTGGGGGGGAGGGGTAGGAGCGATATGAGGATTGTAGTTTAAAAATTTGTATGAGGCGCTGCTTTGCTATTTGCCCTGGACGCCATTTCATGTGGGTTCGCCTTTGCGTGTTCCCGACATCTTGCAACACTAGCCAGAGCTGTCAGATTCTACTTTTGAAAAAAATGACCTATCTTGCTCACATTAAGTACATTCTTTAATTCTTTAACATGCTTTTAATTTGTTCTAGTTTATATTTTCAGTTAACCAACTTTATAATGTGTATTTGTTTTTATTTGTCTGTAAAGATTACAGCTTGACCTACATATCCATTAGTTCACAATATTATCGAAGCTAGTGTTTGATTTTGTAAGTATTCCAATAGTCTAGTGAGCATAATAAAACTTGATAAAGTGTTAATATTATTCTAATATTTTAGTATTTCTAGAATTTGTATTTTTTACAAATTTATTTATTTGTAAACTATATATATATGTATTTTTAAAAAACGAACTGTCTACGTCCTTAAATTGCCACTGGAAAAAAAACAAAAAGAGTAATCTTATCTTTTATAAAAATCATTTTCAAATTTGATGAAATTTTCAATGAAACAAATTTCTAACATTCTATAAATCTTACTTAAATTTGAATTTTGGAATAATAATTTTGCTTATTATTATTGTGTAATTTTAGTCTGATTTATTTGTCATTAATTCTTATCCTCAAAATCTCAATTTTTGGAGATTTTCAAGTCACGAGGAATGGGTCAATACTTGGACGAAAGTCAGAGCCCTCACAGAAAAAAAAAAAATCTCTGGTTTGAATCCCTGCATGAGAATGACCCTTGAGAATGTCTTCTGGTCGGATTCATTAATTCCATCGTTTTTTTTTTTCTTTCTTTCTTTCTTTCTTCTTATTCCATCTCATTCTTAATTGCTTTTAAATTTAATACTTATTTTTAATTTGGTTTCCAACTTCAACAAATTTTAATTCAATTTCATTAATTTATTTAAAAAAATGTTTTTTATATGTTAAATTTGAAACCTCTTAGAACATATAATTTCCTTCTTGAATTTCTATCGAGAAAAAAAACTGAATTCGCAATAATTTTTTTAAAATTTTTTTGAAAAAAAAAAACAGATTTATCTTTTTTTCTTTTTATTCCATCTAATTCTTAATTACTTTTAAATGTAATATTTATTTCTGATTTCAATCTAATCCTTCTTGAATTACTATTGAGAAAAAAAAACTAAAAGCGCAATAAATAAAAGAAATTTTTAATTTTTTCGATAAAAAAAACAACACAGATTTTTTTCTTTATTTTTTCTTATTATTATTCCATCTCATTCTTAATTGCTTCGAAATTTAATATGTATTCCTAATTTGGTTTCAAATTTCAACTAATTTTAATTCGATTTCATTTCTTTCTTCTTTTTTTTTTAAATTTTATACGTTAAATTTGAAACCTCTTGGAACATATAATTTCACTTCTGAGTTTCTATTTAGAAAAGAGGGAAAAAAAGAATTCGTAATGAAAAAAGAATTTAAATGCCTTATGGAGGAAAAAAAAACCTTGTTTACATCACGTAATTCCAGCGTGATATGGTTCAGTGTCAATGAGCCAGACACCGTCAGGAATTTCCAAGAAGAAAGAACCTTTCATGGAACAACTTTTAAAAAACAAATAACTGAATTTAGGGTTCAGATTAAACATTCCTTTTTCAATTTTCACTTTCATTCCATATTTGCTCTTTTTTTATGTTTTTGACATTCAATGAAAGGAATTAGTGCTTTAAAAACGAATATTTGAATAGAGGAAATGGTGAAAAGATTTACCATTAACGAATCGTATTATGGTATTTATTGCAGAGGATATTTTCTCTTTACTGTGATGCGAATTGACAATTCGCTTCCGCTGCTTATATTTCAGACATCTTGGCTCTTTGCCAAAAGCTGGTTTTATATTCAGCTGCTGTGAAATAAATAAATGAACATGTGATTGTTCATTCATACGTATTTTCTCTCCCACAATGTAAGCAGAGAAAGTAAGGTGATAGTCAAAATATTTACCTTGAGATTTTGATATATCAAAGAAAAACAATTAGCAAAAAATATAAATTTACCCAAACAGTAATATCTAAAAATAGAAATATTTAAAAGAACATTGTATCTAGAGAGCGCCAATGCTGCTACAACTAGGACACAGATGAAATGAACAAAATTGGCAAAAAAATTTTAAAAACAAAAGTTTACTTTTGTTTTAAACTTTGTTGTAAACTTTTGTTAAAACTTTTGTTTTTAAATTTTTTTGCCAATTTTGATATATCAAGTTTCAGTTCAATAATAATAATAATTCTTAAAATTCTGTTCTCTTTCCCTCTGACTGTCTATAAATATGGTGACTCAAAAATGTTTGAGTTAATTAGACGAAATTTAATGCGCGATTTTTACCCTAAATTTGTAGATTTTCGCCACGTTTTGAGAGGTTGTCAGGAAAATTCTGTCTGTCTGTTTGTCCTGATGCATACCAGCTTGACAAATAGTAAATGAAAACAGTTTGATAGATAAAACATCTGAAGTGTTTATTTGTATCAGACCTCTCTCAGTCTATTTGTACATTCGTAAGCATGTAAACGCAATAACTTAAAAGCGAAATGACAAGTGCAAGTTTAAAATATATTCCTAAAATCGTCAACAATTAGAAATAAATTGCTATAATGAAGACTTTTGCTTTGGAACTATGGTTTTCCACCTTACAGCTCGACGAATTTTGTTTCAAATGAATTCCGATGAATTTTGTTACAGTTCTTAACTCAGTTCTTTCTGAATATTTTTTTACCTGATGTTGTATTAGATAATCGAAGTAAAAAATTATATTTCTAATGTCACAAAAAAAAATTTCTCTCTCTCAGTACGTGAGATTAAGTTGTAATGTTTTTGTGGAATTTTCATCTTGCATATTACTGACTGAAAAGTTTCTACGCATATGTCTAGACATAATATTTCTCTTTAAAAAAACAATTATGATTTGTCTAGTATTTCTGTAGATATTTATATTTTAATCAAGTTATTTTTTCTAATAACAGGATTATTTTCCAAAGTTCTTGTAAAAATGTTTGCAAAGTTTATCAGGAAACCGGGAAATGTTTTAATTTTTTTTATTTCTTCGTGATATATTTTAATAACTGTTATTTCTTCATCTTTCTATTCAAAATCAAATAAAAAATGATAATAAATTAATTAAATCGAACAAAGAGAAGCAGTTTTGAAAAAGGAAGTTTCAATTGTAAAATAAAGTCGCTATACAAAATTTTTCCTTTCTCAGACGATTTTTTTTTAAATTCTTCTAACGGATAAATTCTTTTGCAGCAACTATGCATATGAAAAGGAAGTGATCTAGCAAAGTAATGAGCGAAAAGAAATGGCAGATCATGAAAAGTGATGAATAAATGAAAAGGAAGTTGAAATTAAAAAAAAATTACGCCAGAAAAGATTTACAAACTTATACAACTCCGCATAAAAGAAGAAAAAAAACATAAACATATGAGGCAAGATATATTTTACAGTCAAATTAATATAATTGCAAAAATTTGCGTGCGTTTAGCTGCAAACGATTTTTTCGAATACGTAGCATTTTATGATCATTAAAGAATTTTTACGATTGGTAATTGTACATTTCGCTTCAAGGTTGTGCATTTATCGAGGCTGCCTGTTTTTTTACATAGTCTCGATTCTGCGCGTATTTTACATATCCCAATTATCAATTCGCGTGTGACCAAATGCCTCGCCTTTCTAATTCTGTTAATTTATCAGTGCACTTATAAACTACTATGCAATGAAAAAGTAAATTACAATGAAAAAACATTTGTATATATGAATAATTAATGTATTTTGCAATGTACGTATACTGAATTCCGATGCTATTTCGATTTAATGTCTTATAATAAGGTCATAAATCCTAATGGCTGTAATGGAATAGGCATTTTAAACGGCTATTAGGATTTATTACAATTAAATATTCTTACTTTCGTTTTCTTTGAATTCTTTATTCCGTTTAAAACAGCAAAAACCATTCAGAACATTGCACCAAAAAGAACTTAAAAGTTTTTTATTGTAAGAATAATTTTACAATACTTTTCTTTCTCGAATGTCTCATACTTTTTTGAAAAAAAATCGAGCATTTCATGTTTAGATATATTGTATGTTGAGACCTTATCAGAATTTCTTTCATTTAGTCTTTTCTCTACTTAAAATACTTTTACTCTGCGGTTTCTTAAGGCGAAGGGACAAGTATGCAATCTGACTCCATTTATTTCAGCACGAAAGATTAGTATTTACAATTATATTCACATAGATGTTGCCATTCTCAGAAAAGGAAACTTCAATTCGCATGCAATCGTTAATTTAATTTTAGCTCGACACCAGAGTATGTCGAGGAAAATCGAATATACAATCTGTTGCCAATGGCTGCTAGGTTAAGAGAGGGCAGAAAACTGATTTATTTTTTTTTAAAATTATTTTCCAGTTGCCAAATAAGTTTGCAAAAATATATATATAAGTTCCAGGGATTATAAAATATAAAAATAATTTAACGGTTTATCGAATATAATTATGGAATTTCTTATACATGTCATTGCGTTAACACGCTTATTAAAATATTTAAAAATACTAAATGTACTCTGTAATAATATGTACAAATGTTGACGGTGAGAAATCTAGAATAATAATAATTAAATAGAAACAAATAGATTTTCAAAATGTTAATAAAATAAAAAAACAAAGATTGACCTGAATCAAATAATTGATGTCTTAAAAATGTGCTGAAATATGGAACTAGGTAAAAGCCTAATAATACACGCTGCTGAGAGCAGAAAAATAAACTCATCTGTGTATAGTTTCCAGCTTGGCGTAAGAATGGTCTGAATCCACATTTTGATACAGATCCATGAATACAATGGCATCCAGATTACATTCAAAATTTAACATTATTACCTTATCACATATTGAAGGATTATATTCATATATAAGCACTAGGGTGATATTATTAACATTCAATCCTTTGATTGAATTGGTTTAAAATTTGACGCAGATATACTTTTTGGGAGAAGATATTGATATAAAAGTCTTTAATCTTGACTGCTACATTTTCGAAATGCTCGTTCATTTTAACTACAGAGCAAATTTGAATCGAACATCTATTATAATAAAAATGGAGCTCGAAATGCGTTGCTAAGCGCAAAACTGGAGAACGGCTCGACCGATTCGGCTAATTTTTTGTTTAATAGTTTCGTTAAGACACGAGGATGGTTCTTATGGAGAGAAAAAATGAAAAAACTGCGAGGAAAATAGTTAAAACGACACTTTTCTAACTTTCCCGCCAAAAATCTGCATTTCCTTCCCCCACGCCAACTGAGTGAGATAGCAGGAAGTAATAAATTATGATTTGTTCAGAAAGAAATGCGCGAAGTCAGTTGGTTTTCATTCATAGATAACGGGATGTTTAAAAAAGAAACAAAATAGCTGCTTTTATTATTAGTCTGTATGAATATTTAATCTATGCCTGCTCAAAATAAAATTTCGGCACGGAAGAAAAAAAAGAATAACAAAGTGCAAATAGGGTTTGTAGAAACTAAATTAGTGAAGAAAAAAAGGATAGAAAAAAAAAGAAAAGAAAAGAAGGATGTGTGTGTATCAATATTATTTCCTCTGTGCACGGCATTTTCCGAGCTTTTTTTAAACTTTCGCATCTCTTAAAAACCAATTGTCTTTATTGTTTAGTGTGTTTACATTTATGAAAATTTGAATCTCATTATTCTATGAAAATGTAGAATTTTAGACCTTTCCCTCCACCATTTAAGTAAAATATCAATTCCGGGACAATCATTGCTCGGATACAAAGAGAAAGATGAATAGCACAATGAACAGAACATCTGAAGAAAATAATACTAAATAATACTCTAAATGAATTATATGATTATCAAAATTTGTTTGGTTTAAAAATATTTTGATGAAAAACCTGTTATGAGGCACAGCTAAATAAAATATTATATGAAAATTTTAGCGAGCATTAATACTGGCGAACCGACTGGTCGCCAACGGCGGCTAGTTTAACAATAAATAAACGGTAAGTAAAAGAAAGAACTCTTTAATTAATGAATAAAAAATCCTTAGAAATCATTTAAACTGCTGAATTGGTCCCCCCAAAACATTCTCGCAATAAAGTTGTTATACTGAGAACACTTTGCATAGCACTGGCGAGCAATAGAGATATTAAATTTTGCCGTGAAGATGGCTGTTTTACTGAATCTATCATGTCGTCCTTAACGAATTAGTCATTTGGCGATTAATCCCTGGAATGACGTTAAAAGTTCAGCTGCATTTTCGCCAACCTATTGAAATAAAAATTTAACACAGAATAATCATTTCATTTGCAAAATTGCAAAACCAAATTTAATATGATTCGTTGTCTCTTTGAGTTATCGCATTTATGTACTTCTGAATATACAGACTGACAGATATTCAATACCTAATTAGATTTTATTCTAATTTTATCCCAGTTCTCTTCATTTTGTAGTTATCATGTTAACTTATATCCGAACTGCCACACAGAAGACAAACCTCCTCTGTCTGGTCCTCATTAGCGAACAGAAAAGCAGATGTCATTTTTACTCGTTTAATCATCGGACATACTAGATTTACATATATAGTACTTGGTGAACAATCACCACTATGTTCGCAATGCCAGCTTCATATGCCAGTCATCATATATTTCCAGATGGCCAAGATTTCAATGCCCATCGTCTACAGTTTTTACGAAAGTTATGCTGTCATCATTATCACGCTTCATGTTATTCATCTTTCTTACTTAATAAGATACCTCATATCCAACTGCTTGCCTTTTTAAAGTTCATAAAGTTTGATCCATTTATTTAAATATTGATAACATTTTAGAGTTTTTCCTCATATTCGCTTCGGTGCAGAGCCTGATTAAGGCAGGGGCAAGCGGGGCACTTGCCCCTGGTCTCCACATCAGAGGGGGGCCCAAATTGAATAGAAAGTTTATTTTACGTTTCCTTCTTTACTGAATGCTCTTCATTACTGAAGTAGTAAAGCAGAAAGGAGCCCAAAAAAAGTGTTTGCCTCGGACCCATATAAGGCTAAGTCGGTCCCTGCTTTGGTAACTTATTTAAAACGATATTGTTACAAGCGGGCGAAACGTGCGCCCAAGGTGAAATCGTTGGCGGCGCTTCGCAAGGAGCTTAGCACCAGCCGAGTTGGTTTGGCGAGGGGAATATTCTGGTAGCCCCCAGACAATACTAGAAACGTCGCGTTGCTTCTCATGAGCACTTGCTTGACTATATAAGGGACGGGCTACCGCATTCGGGAGTTCCTCTCTCTCGGAAGAGAAGCGTTTCGCTGGACTAGCGGATTCTCGCTTGTTATTAGTGAGCTGTGTTTGCGTTTGCTGTTATCTTTGTGTTATTGAGCTCGCTGTGATTTACTGTTTGCTGCTCTACGATAGCTGTTTTGTGGTCTGTTTTTATTGTGCGTAAGGCTTGCATTTACGCTGTAAGTGACTGTTGACTGCTGGATTGTGTTTATCTGAAATTTTACTTTATTTAGTCATCCTGTAAATAGCTGTAAATAAAATTGTTTGTGCTGTCCTCAAATAAAGTCCATTCAATCCGAACCCGCTACGCTAAAAACCTAAGAATATAATTGTACTAATTTGGCGTAGCATGTTCAATACCATGGCCCTTGTTTCAGAACAACCTAAATCAATTCAATTCTCTGAAACGATTTTGCTGACAATCTACAAATTTGGCGTAAAAACTACATACTAAATTTCACCTGCCTATCTCAAAGTATTTTTGAACAATCTTTGTCATATATAAGGAGACATTTTTAGAAATTTATTTTTCGAACTCAGGGTCGTCTAAGACGTAAAGATTCGTCAAGAGCCTCTACTTCAAATTTTTTGACGATCGCAATACTTTTTCTTACTTCGTAGTGAAGATGATAAAAAGAAGCGATTCATCAAACTCAAGATTCTAATTTTTGATCTTTATAATATATGATCTATCAATGGAAAGTAATAAAATAGAGATATGCTGACGTTTTCCTTGTTTGAGTTTCATCAAGGTCAAAGAAACAACTCTCCTATTTGCATCATAATGTTCAACTAGTTATTTAAGTGCCGTGCCCTCAGAGAAGAATTTTAATGGATTTTCTTTGTTGTGATTAATATGACCCAAACCAATTAGTTTTTTTCCCTCGCCAATAGAGAAGAAGTTCCTTTTTTTTCCCACCTCTGTCATCATCTTCCAGATCATTTGCATATTAGAAAGGAAAGATTTCACCTTCAGAAGGTGACTGGTCAAAGAGCGGGTCACAAGGTTCCCATTTTTATTACTTTTAAATGGTTTTTTAAGTATTAGAGTTTTATTCATTTGAAGACATTAGATTTTGTTATATTTTTGGGGGGATTGCTGAATTTTGAAAGTTCATCTGATGTGGTTTAGCAATTCAAAATAATGAGTTAGTCTCAGAAAAAAAAAAAGAATGTTGAGAACGTGACTTGGCTAACAGAGAATTACTGCAATCAAATGATTTTAATTATTATAATAAACATTACATTCTATTGAATGTTCTAGGTCCATGTATCTACTTGCTAAAATCGTAGATAATTCGTATTTGGAAATTCAAAAAGAGTTGTTCAGATTTCGACAAAATTTGGAGAAGGAAAGTAGAATCATTAAATATATTCATTATAGATTCTGAAATTACTGGCTGTAACACCATTGCTACTTCCAAAATGATCATTTACATAGCTTAAGTTCACGCGACATCATATTCACGTGACAGTATCACTGCGCAGGTTATATAACAAAATATTCTGTTATGTTGAGCTGAAACCTAAAGTAATATTTAATTCAACAAGTATTATTCACGTTTTGACCAAGTTTAGTTTAGTTTAGTTTAGTTATATTAAAATCCCGTTGTAAAACAACATTAGGGCTATTTGGGGACGGACCTCGTAATTTTGAACCATGGTCAGATGACGAGGATGACACCTGAACTGGCACCCTCTTTTCACACCAGCGTGTGGACGTTTGGCCCTGATGGATTTAACGTGCTACAGATCCCCTTACTCTACAGCTCTACGATGAAATCGGGTCTCGAACCTGAAACCCTACGGCTCACGAGTCGAGATTGGCGAAGTTTAAAGGTAAAACTCATTAAATATATGCCAAGATCCTGAAATAACTGGTTATTACGCCATTACTATTCCCAAAGGGTTTTTTCCATGGCTTCATTTCTTGTGACGTCACATTCACGTGACAATGCCACTGCGCATGTCATGCAACAACGTGTCGTTTTATATAATAAGTGACGAATACAAGATGTAGAAAGAATTCTAAAATTAATTTGTTGGAATAACGCAACTAATAATAATTTAAACCAGCGAAAGAGGTATCTTCAAAACATTCTCGCATGTCTTCTCATACAGGTGACATCCCTCAGAACGGCTTATATGGCAGTGGCGTACAATAGTTACAAAGTATTAACTTTTGGCGTAGATTTAGCACCTTCGCTGAATCGATCGTAACATTTTTGGCAAGTTTTATGGCGATTAATTCTTGGCATGCAGTTAATAATATCTGAAAATTGAGTTACTCTTTTAAACAGTTGTTACTAACCGATTGAAACCATGAAATCCTTTTTCGAATTCGGTAAGGTCTAAAACTAGGAGATTTTTCAGAATCCCGAATTTTTTTTTATAATTCTTCTGTACTTTGTAAAGAAGAAAGTAAAAAAGAAGGGAAGAATTCATCTTCCCAAGGCGGTTGTGGTTAAGAAATCAGTAGCCCATAATGGTCGGACAATTATTATTTTAAAATTGTATTTTAATGATTATAATTTCATACTTTTATTTCTACATCAAGATTCATCTGCTTGGTTATTATGATCCTAAATCACTAAATTGTGAAATCTTAGACACGATTAAATGAACAAATTTTTATTAAATGTAAAAAAGAAGGCTAAATTATAATTTCGTGGAAGTTTGAAACCATTAAACTATTAAATCTTATAAGTAATTATTTTAATTGTTATTATTAATGTCTGTTTGAAGTAAGGTTCTTTGGGTTAATAGTTTTATTATCATGTCAGAACATGATGTTGTTTTTGAGATGAGGTTTTTGGAGTCAACAAGAACCCGTCAACAAAAATTCGTAGGCCGGAAATAATAATAATAAAACCTTAGACGAAAAAATAAAACAATCTGTAGTAATGTAACAATCTGTATCTGAAAAGTTGAAATTTTATTATCTGCACGAGCAACTAAAAAAAATCAGCTTTTAATAACGCGTTGCCATTGCATTTAAAAAAGTTCTGATTAAAAAAATTAAGTTAATAACTACAGCAAATAAAACCTGGAAAAATGTCATTTAGAGCACATGATTATATGAAATGAAATAAATAGCAAATGGGATATTTTTTTAAACAATAAAAATTTTTGTTAAAAAAATAAACAATTTTTTTTATTGTTTGTAATACTAAAGTGACTTATTCGATGAAAGAATTAAAAGAAATAAAATTGTAATTTAACCCCTTAACTGGTTTATTTTCCTTTCTATCTAATAAGATGACACTTTCTATTTTGGGAATATTTTCTTATTTTGATTCAAATGGAAATCTATGGCATACTTGGCTTATCTATGTATTCGAAGTCATTTTACTATTGAATTTTAATTGTTAGGAATGATTTTTTTTGTTTACAACCATCAAAATTTGATAAATCGATGCACGTACGGCGTACGGGCAAACCTGTTAAGGGGTTAACTTGCTCGAGCACGTGGTGCTTGGCCGTGCAAGAAATTATATTCTGACTCGATACATTGAAATATGCATAACAGATTTCATTTTAATCTTTTTTTTATTTTTATGTATTATACGTTTGAGTCTTATAATATATAACTGTGATTGTCATCTAACTATATTACTAAATGTCAGTCAACAACTCTTACTGCATACGCTATCTGACTAACTTTTATGCTGTGTGTTTATTACATTTTGTACTGTGTATGTAATAAACGTGTTGTGTGTTTATTACATTATTATACTGTGTGATTATTAAAAACGTAAAGTGCGTATACTTGAAGGAAGGACTCCACTATACTCTTTTATTAGGCATAGACTATTTCTGTGACAGATATAACTCAAAAAAGTTTTAATTCAAACGGTTGAAATTTGGTGTACGGTCTTTAGATCAAATTTGCAGATTTTTTTTCCCTTCAACTTTTGAGTAAAATATGTTCTGTGAATATACCTCTGTTTGAATATAAATCATTACGATAATTATAAAACGAAGAGATTTAGATATATGAAATTCAGTTCCCAGATTTAACATTTATAGTATGGACACCTGTCGAATTTTGAGCCAAATCCAATGACAGATTTATTGTCTGTCGGTCTGCACTCTTTCATAAACATGTAAACGCGATAATTCAAAAATACAACGAATTAAATACATCAAATCTGGTATTTGTGATATGTGAGTGATTTGTGAAAATCTGGTATTTTGTGATTACAAATATAGTTTCTTGTCAAAGTTGTTTTTTTTTTCATCTTCAATCGACCTTGAAAATGCATTTAAAGCACAAATTGAAATATATAATTTTAACGCTTTAACTTGTCAAGGACAACACGATCGATTTAGTAAAAACACTACATTCATGCCAAAAGTTAATATTTTGTATACGTTGTACGCTAATGCCATACAAGGCGTTCTCTGTCATCTGACATTAATTGGAGAATATGCGAGAAAGTTTCAAGGAAACTAGTCCATCTGGTTTAAATTGTCCTGAGAAATCTATACTTCAATGCTTACACCTTTGCTACTATACCTACTATACCTTTAGTAATTCGTTGTGCTTATTAATTAAAGTAAATTAAATCTTAAAGAAGCAACTTATTAAAGAATTTAACCAATGCTCTTTAGTTAAATATATAAATATATTAATATAATAAATTTAAAAAACTTTATTAAAGAATTTAACCTATGCACGTTAATTAAATATATAAATATATTATTAATATAATAAATTAAAAAAAAACTGTATAAAAGAATTTAACCAATGCACGTTAATTAAATATATCAATATATTATTAAAATAGTAAATTTTAAAAAAAACTTTATTAAATAATTTAACCAATGCACGTTAATTAAATATATAAATATATTATTATTATAGTAAATTAAAAAACTTTATTAAAGAATTTAACCAATGCACGTTAATTAAATATATAAATATATTATTAATATAGTAAATTTTAAAAACTTTATTAAAGAATTTAACCAATGCACGTCAATTAAATATATAAATATGTTATTAGTATAATAACATATTTATTATATTAATAAAATTAATATATAAATTAAATATATAAATATATTATTAATATATTAAATTTTAAAAACTTTATTAAAAAATTTAACCAATGAACGTTAATTAAATATATAAATATGTTATTAACATAGTAAATTTAAAAAACTTTATTAAAGAATTTAACCAATGCACGTTAATTAAATATATAAATTTATTATTATTATAGTAAATTTAAAAAAGCTTTTCTAAAGAATTTAACCAATGCACGTTAATTAAATATATAAATATATTAATAATATAATAAATTTAAAAAACTTTGTTAAAGAATTTAACCAATGCTCGTTAATTAAATATATAAATATATTATTAATATAATTATTTTAAAAGACTTGATTAAAGCATTTAACCAATTAACGTTGATAATAATTAATGGTCATTGAATTTCAAATTGGTGAGAGTCAGTTATTTTTTATTCTTTGATAAACTATATTTTTTCAGGTCCCAGATAGTTTAGCATGTTGCACAATATCGTACAATATAATTTGCAATTATTTTGCATTATGTTAATTCAACAATGTTTTATAATATTCAGAATATCATTTAATATCAAACAATTTTGCATAATACATAAGTACAACTAGAAACAACGGCTGTAACAATTGCATATTTCTTCTTTTAATTTTGAACAAAATGTAGTATTCTTTCATCAAAACTGGTTTTTAGATTTATCTCAAATTCCAACAACTTTAACCTAACCTTTTTTAAACCTCCCATAACAATAACTAACCCTTTCGCAATTGCCTTCATCGGTCACGAAAATAGTTTTTTTTTTTTTTTTTTTTTTTTTTTTTGCTGATTAAACTGGTAGAAGCAGTTTGAGGCTATTTTGGATTAGAATTGGAAGACTCGATCTTGAAAATTATTCGTTGCAGGTGAGTTTGGTTCAGCTCATTCTATGAATATTCGATTAGTTTGCAGTTTAAAAAAAAATAAAAATGATTTGTTTTATAACATCAATATTAACAGTAAATTTTATAACAAAAAGGGTTGTTGATCTTTTTATTTATTTATATAATTTGAGTGTGATAAGTTATTTGATAAAATGTTTCCTTTTAGTTCAATGACCATGAAATTTTTGTTTTTAAATATTTTACGTTTTTTATAAGTATCTATATATTTGAAATTAATAGAAAAAAATGGCTAATAATTGTACGGCTTCATGAATTTTAGTTTCGCTTGAAAACACACGACTTTCAAGAAATACTGTCAATATTCGCCATCCGAGTTTTAAAGAAAATTAAAAAAAAAAAAAACTAATTTGTTGTATATGAAATAAAATCATGACTAAATCTCTCAACTCTACTCGTACCAATACACCAATTTTTATTTCATTTGAAAGTTTTTCAGTCGATTTTTTTATATTTTTACCAAAACAGCACATCTTGTTTAGCTTTGACGTATAGTAAAAAAGAATCAGATATGAATTTGATGTCTTTTTAGTGCAGAATTTATTAATGTGCGTTCAAAAGTATATATCAAATTGAATTTATCCAGTTTCTTAAACTTTCATATTGAAGTACTCAAAAACACGCAAACAATCTACTCTTGGATATATTTTATGTAACCATCTGATGTACCTGGATTTGTTTAAAATAAGTCTTTTCATATCTTACATTTTTGAATTAAGAAATACTTTTACATAAATAAGGTATAATATATAAAATAATTATGTCGTAAGAAATCATTTTTTTAATTTCTCATGTTCATAGATAACTTGTCCAACAAAAATTCCAATTCATCTTTTTATTCGCAATATTCATCTACATATTGCGAATGCTTATCAAAATGTAAATTGGACCAAACGATTTTTACAAATCACTGATAGTTATTATCAACCAGAAGTTTTTTTTTTTTTTTTTTGATATTTTTGCATTTTAAATTTTGATCACAAGTGTTGAATTATAATGAAGATTACAAAAAAAATTGGAACAAATAATTGAATAATTAGTTTTTATTAATAAAAATTAGAAAATAGATCAAATAAATAATTGCTTAAGATATAAACTGTCAATCATCTACTTTTAAAGTTTTCTTTCATAATTTTGATAACCAGCTATGGCAACATCTCTTCGAATCTATTCTTTTTCAAACAATAAAAGAAAATATCGTTTTTCGCTTTTGAAAGCTTTTCTTTCCTATTTAAAATAGGAATGTACTTTCCTTTCCAAACTAATAAAATGTAGCTATGGAGTTATGTTTTCTTCTAGGAATCGTTAAATTACTATTTTAAAACCAATAACAGTTTTCTAAAACATAATCAAAAAGACTATTGACAGGCTGCTTAAAAGTCTGAAAATCACAAAAGAAGCGTATGAAATAAATTTTAAAAACTATATCGGTAGGATATTTGAAAGTTTTATCTTTACAGTACTTTTTATGTTTTAAAATAATACACTTTAAATTTTAAAAAAATCATAATATTCGAAGGGAAAATTTGAACAAAAATTAAATTTAAATATTTGAAAGTTTAAAATTTTGAGTTGTACATGAAGCAAAAGTATTTTTTCTAAAGTAATTTCCACCAATGTTACTGTAAAAAAAGCAAAGTCGATGGTTAATTAATTCACTGTAATTAATTAAATGTTTGATTAATATTTTCACTTAGAAAAATTGACAGTATTCTCTCTCTGGCTATAAATAATAAATGTGTAAATTTTGGTTGAATTCGGCCAATTTTTTAAGAAGAAATGTGGAATATACATAGATCGCCACAATAGCTTCTATTTATATTATTAAACACGAACCTATTTTTTTAATAATTATATACAAAAATTAACCCATATAACATTGAGTTTTATATTCAAGCACATGGAATAGACTAACTGGCAATCATTCATCCTTTCCATTAACAGATTTAGTACTTGAGTGACACAGACTTTGACAGATTCCAAACTTAACACAGATTTTTAATTCTAAGAATAATCATATAGCTAACATTATTTATAAAATATATGAGCATGCTTTATTTTATGCATGTCACATACATACGGATTGATTGACAAAGGAAACAGGTCGATTTCCATTATCGAATTTAGTCCAAAATCAATACAAAACTGTAATATTAATGTTGAGATCGTATACCAAATTTTATTCGTCTAAGGTTATTGTATTTTCTAGTCCTAATGATTATACAGAGTTGACCGAAAAACAGACGATCGCAATTCTAATTGTTATCTTTTGTTAATAATATTAGTTACTCTGTAAAATTAAAACGAAAAAAAA
>JAOUZG010031473.1:4920073-4945050 GCA_026289955.1 Argiope argentata | reverse complement strand
TATATATATATATATATATACATATATATATATATATATATATATTCCAAGGTATACATACTAACCGACTTAAGAATATACGTGTCAAGTTTAGTAACTTTAGGTCAAACTATCTGTTCTGCAAATTTTCCCCCTCCCAACTTTATGAGAAAGAATAAAAATAAAAATGAAAGTTTCAACGTACTCTGAAATTGATAAATTGTTTTAGAAAAGTACTCTCTTAAAAAGGAAGTTTTTTTAAAAATAATAATCAGTTCCCGTTACCTAAAGAGACTACAACGGTTGTCATTACGTCTTCAGATTGTTAAGAGTGCCGTATACAGAAAAAAAAACTCGATGTCGACGAAAGCGCCTCCTATCGGTGGGGGTGATAGGGCGGTGACTAAGCTAACGAAAGAAGAAGCTTAAAAGGTTTGATTGACAAGCCGAATAACACCCAACCAGAAAAGAATTCCTGGTCCCAAGGAGATACTGCTGTGTGGAAGTGTTACATTCAGAAGGTCATTTGACCCACCCCCAATAAAACTTGCCCTTTCTCCTTGTAGATGCTTCTCGGAAACTAACGCCGTTTTGGGGGACATCACCCCCCACTCACACAAACAAAACTTGTTTGGAAGAGATACTTTTTGAGCTAGATATTTTAGATTTTCTCTGCTTGCACAGAAAATCGTACTGAGGGCAGCGGGAATGTTAGAAGGAAACTTAGAACATAGAATTCATCACTGATTAATTATTAAAGCACTTCGATTTGGGGCATTTAATTAATTTTTATGATTCTGTAAATATCGTAGAATCCTGTAATTAAGAATGAGTAATTAAATAATTTAATTATTTATAGAATTTTATTTGACACGACTTTATTTTTAACACTTATTACGTTTATTAATTTTTCAATCCAGGAGAATGGGCAAGATCTACTTGTATGAAAATGTAAGACATCGGACTCACTTCCGAAGAATGGGTTCAATCCTTTATCTCAATAGTTTTATTACTAACAGTGAATTTTAATAAAATGTTCCTTTTTTAATTTTTTAAATAAATTATTTATTTAAAATATATATTGAATTGTCTTAAATGAGAAAGGAAATGAAAAAAAAAATTAGGTTGTATTTTTCAACTTGTGCAACATTGCCTGGTGTTTCTGTGTAGCTGGGATGCTCCAGATTTCTGCCTGATTTTCGCAAAAAAGAAAATATCCAAAATTTTAATTAAATGGCACATTGTACCACATTAAAAAGAAAAGTTAAATGTATTTAATTTGGAAATAACGTTAGGATGAATTCTATTCATCAGCTTTCCTAAACGTGGGATATAACCAACTTAATACAATTTACATAAATTGGAAGGAAAAATAATGAATTAAATTGTAAAATGCACATATTGGATTGAATGACTCCTGGTTTTGAAAATTTTTAAACCATTAATTGTGTGATTATTTCCAAAATTTATTTTTTTAAATTATTTATTGGATTTTGAAAGTGCAACCATTCATCTACTTAGCCAGGATTTGTTGATATATTTTGTATCAGAATCTGGAATATTTGAGACTGAAAATTCGTCTAATATTTTTTTACTTATAAATAAAAAAAATAATATGGAAACAATGAAAAGAAGTTAGAGATTTTTCAAAAAATGAATCTAATTTCTAAAGAATTTGTTTCAATAAAATATGGTTAATATGGTCACTAACATTAAACACAAAGAAAAAGAAAAAAAAAGAGCAAATAACTGCAAATCTTTCTCTCTCTGACATTCATCATGAATCAAGGCTGTTCCGTATTTCTGGAAGCTTGTCAGCAATTTTGTTTATTTGTATTTGTAACTAAAGGTTTTTAAAAAGTTGTGCGAGATTCAATTAAATAATTTGGTAGGAATATTGCTTCGTACGAAATAGAAATTATGATTACTCCTATGTCACCAGGAATTGATAAACAAATAGTTGTAAATTATATTGTTACACAAATGCTTACACATAAAAAAGTATTATTTTTTTTGTCATATAAGAAAACTTTGTCATAAAAGCAGCGACCAACTTAGTTTTAGTTAATTTTTATAATTTAGATTTATGGTTGCTAAAATTTACTTGTTCTTGATTGCTTACTCACACGAGTATATTTAACTTCAAATTCTATGAGACATTCAACATTTAATACTTTTCTAAAAACCGTATACCATTCCGCATTTTGTGCAATGCATCTCTTTTAATTTTCAACATTCTCAACTGAAATAGGAACTTGAAAAACGAAAGTGTTTAAACTTCAACTAATACATAAACTTTCTCATTCAGTATTATTTATACGCAGTACAGATAATATTCTAACCTAATATTAATTAATTTTACTAACATTGAGCCTTATACCTCTAATAATTTATTACATTAAAGAATAACAAAATTTTAAAACTTTATAAAATTTACAATGCTATACCTTGACGAAACTATTAACAGCACAAAATTAATGTTTGCATAACAATAAAGCAAAAAAAAAAAAAAAAAAAACTATCTTTTTAATGATAACTCAGTTTTCTTCATCAATATTTTAAAGGAAACATTTTTGATTTCCAATCAACTGAATCATTCACTAAAACTGAATAATTTATGAATTTTGAATGTCGTTCTTCTGCAAAAACTGACGATTTTAGAACACTTCATAGACGGTCTCAAAGAAGATACGCTACCAGGATTCCTCGAAGGTGATTGGATTGATTATTGATTATGGAAATATTGATTGATCTAATATTGATATGTAAAAACTAACAGATTTGATAGCAGAAGACAGGAAGTTTATTTATTTAAAACTCGAAGTATGAAGAGTATTTTTCAGAATATGATTCCTTGGGACAAAAGGACTGTGTAAAATGTAAACTTCATATTTTTTTATAAGAACATTTATTGACTGAAGTCATATAAAATATTTATATTTGCATCATTTAAATGTTTTGAAAGTAAAATTAAAAATTGAATTTCACGAGAAATCTGTGAAATTTCTGTTGAATAATTCTTTAAGATGTTATGAAAATTACAAAAGATTTAAATGAAATCTGCTATGCATATTTCAATGTATCGTGTCAGAACATAATTTCTTGAACGGCCAAGCACCACGTGCTCATTCAATTTAAATTATATTTTTATTTATTTTAATGGTTTAATTGAATGAGTTCCTTTAGTATTACAAACGATCCAAAAAAACTTTTTCTCGCTTTTATTGTTTAAAAAAATATAATTTCCTATTCATTACATTTCATATAATCACGTGCTCAAAATTGCGTTATTCTAGGTTTTATTGGCTGTTGTCATTAATTTATTTTTTTTAATTAGAGCTTTTGTAAATGCTACGGCAACGCATTATTCAAAGCTGATTTTTCGATATGCTCGTGCCGATAATAAAATTTAAAATGTTTATTTTTCACCTACGGATTTTTGTTGACACCAGAAAACCTCATTCCCAAAATATGTTCTGACATGATAATAGTTATTCTGCAATGTACATACAATTTCATTACTGAACGACTCTGCTTTCAATTTTCATATTTAAAAAAAAAGATGTACTTGATTTCAAGAAAAAACGTTTATATTAATTACAATTTAACCTCTCCACTCTAATTTATCGTGTAAATTTTATGCACTCTGACAGAAAATTAGTAAGAGATAAGTAATATAATGAACAGAACTGTTTAAGGCCTACATAATAATATGACAGAATTATATAGCTATCAAAAACTGAAAATTTGATAGCTGAATATTTTTCAAAAAAGGCTATTTAGAAACCAAGTTATATAAAATATGTAAAGCTTTAGATATTTTTTCTACTATTGAACCAGTTGATCGTCAAAGGCAACTTTTTAATAAAGATATTGCTTAGTTAACTATTGTAATATATATACACATATATACACTTTTTACTCTTTTATGACTATAGATATCAACGATTCTGAAGAAAACCCATTCAGAAACTTGAGAATATTCAAGTATTAGTAAAAAATAAAAATATATATAAATGTTCTTATATCTTACTTTCTTTAAATGAATTATTACCGCTAATTGTTTTTTTCTGATAAAAGCAATCTTATTTTTCACTTTATAATAAAATTAACCATTATTTATTGAAAGATATATGAATAAGATAAATGTATGTACAAAATCTCATAAACACAAGATCAAATAAATAAAATTTTTATAAAAAAAGAATGCAGACAAAATAGCATTGATTTATGAATTGTATGTAAAAAAGTACAGTTATAAAAATATCCAGAGAAAAAAAAAGCTATGAAAGCATTAGTGCTATCTCCTTTTTTTTCCATTAATTTTTTTTCTGTTGATCCTGTATAATCGCAAAAGGATCCGAAGTTTCATTCATTCGAGATATCTGAGATCAACGAATTTTGGCAATAAACAGTCAAATTAAAAGAATCTTAATTATTTTTTCATTGCCAAAATTTTGGATTTCTGAATAATTTTTTCTGTTTTCTGCCGTCGACTTTGAAAATGAAAATTTTTGTGTGTGTGTGTATGTGTGTGTTATATGCAGCTGGACCTGCACTTGAAAATAATATTTATAATTTTTATTAATGGTTGTTTTTCATCTTTGCTTATTTTCCAAAATAAATTTTTTAAAAACTTTTATTACTTCATCCGGAGTAATATTTGCTGTGCATTTTACTTCTGAAATTCTATCACTACCAATTAGCCCGTCCGGAAATGCTGCTAAATTCAAAATTCAAATTCTTTTACAAAAGTTTACTAATTTTGTTTTCAGGGTTGCGGTAGTATTCGCTGAAACGAGTGCAGATTGTGAAGGGGCAGATGACCACAGCTGTGATGGTAAACAAAATAAAACAAACAAAAACGAAAAGCAGAAAGAAAATGCTTAGGGGGAAATTTGAAGACGGGGTGAAGACCAGATAATAAAAGTAACAATCCATCACGTGGTAAAAGGAGGGTTTAGTGTGTATTCCTCCGCGAAAGGGAGGAGTTAAAGGAACTTTAGGGGGGAGTTCAAATTATTCTTCCAAGTTTAAGTATAAAATGCTGTTCTTACACATTCTCCTAATTTCTTTTTTTTAAACAATTATATGTATCGGAAAGAAGGTACCAAAACGAATGTATTTCAGTTGCTAGTTTTATTTTATTTATGACAGATTTTTTTTAAAAAATCATTTAAATGGCGCCCTTGACATTTTTCAATTTTTATTAAATATTTAAAAATATTTTGACACGCACGAAAAAAAATTCCTTCGGGGGAAACCTGTGTTTTTATTCCCTCTTGCGATGGCAGAATGACTTCATAATAAAGACACCGTAATAGCAAACGAAACACGGGACAATATTTTCCCATAGGATAACATTACGTTTGAAAATTGTAGGTGGCGTGTATACGGCACTCTTAAGGCGAAGGACTTGGCGGTCTTTTGAGTAAGCTAGTCATACTGTCAATCATTTTATCGAACACAACCGCCAATCACCAAGTTGACCGGGAAATATCTATTGACTGGTTTTGGCGAACAAGCGAAGGTAAATAATTCGCAACGAATTTTTGACACTTGCGCATTAATTGTTCAGCAAACTGGGAAAATCATTTTACACTTCTATGTTGTGAGTAATTTTCTTTTTTCCACCGGTTCTTTTTCCTTGGCCCATTTCCATTTTGGAATAATGAATTCTAATTGGCTTCTTCCATTTCGTTCTGCGGAAAACCACATGTGCGTGAAAGCTTCGAGAATTTTTTTAAAAAATCGTTTGCTTCTTGAATGTTTAATGAACGTTATCGATAAACATTCCAGAAATAAACGATGCGATTATCAAGATTAATTTTTTTGCTGTTGTTATCTCAGTACTAGAAATGCAAACATTGGATGAATATTTTTCACAAATGAGATAGATCAAATTATTATTTTTCATATTAACTGCGATAGTAAATCATTAATTTGAATTAATTAATTTCAAAAGAAAACGGTAGAATTATTAATAAAATATATAATTAACTTTTTATACTTCTATTATTAAGGAAATATTCATTATTAAATGTCTTATTATTTCCAAAATTTATTAAAATTTCCTTCGGCTGTTTTTGTTTTGGAATCGAAGCAAGGTTGCATAGCCCTAAAGATAAAAACAAAATAAATATAACATTACTTATTAAAATATAAAGATTGAATAATTTTTGTAGGGATAGCTTTTTAAAGAATTGCCATTCGTTGATGATAGAAAAATAAACTTGTTTGTATTTTGAAAATTATATCTTTAAATAATGAGAAATACTTAGAAATCCTTTAACCAACTGAATTTGTCTCTCCAAAACTTTCTCGCAATAACGGTGTTATCTCAGAGAACGCCTTGTACGGTATTGGCGAACAATAGTTAAGAAATATTAATTTTGGGTGCAAATTTAGCATTTTTACTGAACTTATCGTTTCGATCTTAGCGATTAAGCCAAGGCAGGTAGTTGATAATATTCGAAAATCGAACTTTTGTTTTAGGCACGTTTTTCGCTCTCGAATAAAATACAAATTTGACACAAAACAGAATTTATAGACACAAAATCCCATAGAAAATTTTTTATATTTAAATAATTCTGCTTTTGGACTATAGAGTTGTCATGTTTTTAAAAGTAGATAGACAGACAAAAAAAAACCTTGTTAGATTTGGTTCAAAATTCGATACGTGTCTAGACTACAGATGTTAATTTTTCGTATTGAATATTTTTACCATCCCGTTCTCTTGGTTTTATAGTTATGGTATTAACTTAAATTCGAACAGGTAGACAGACAAACTTTATCTGAACAGATTTTGAACACAATCGGATAAATATACAAATTTGGAGTAAATACCCTATGACAAATGTCAATTGTCCAGCTTAAAGCGTTTTTGAGTCAACTTTTTCTGAGGCAGAAAAACAGATGAACATTTTCTGAAAATGTGTTTTTTAAACTCAAGGATTTTTAAAGCGTAAAGATTTCACAAAATATCGGGTTCGAATTTTTTAACGATTACTGCACTTCCTCTATAAATAAAAAAGATAAAAAGATAAGAAATTAAAAATTTGCATTTTGACCATGATTAAGAATGTGAAACATAGCGCACTCGATCGAAAGTGAACGGAAACTGTGCCAATATTTAGCTGGTATGGAAGATTAAGATTTTATCTGTTCAGAAAAATAGTTACCCCCACATGAAAAGTTAAATAAATATTAAATCAGCGGATAAGATTCTTAACACAAAGGTTTAAGGTATTAGATTTTCCAAAGTGTGGATAAAACATTATTTTAAAGACTAAAGTAAATTGAATGGATTAAATTTGCCACAGATATTCATTTTTTCAGATCTTTTTAAAATTGTATTGAATTTTCAATTGACTAATTCTATCATTTTGGATATTTTTTATTTCACTTAATTGGATATTTATTTTAAGGTTCAATTCCCTCACAATTTTGAATTTTCAGGAAAAGGTAATCCAAAAAATGAAACACTTAGACAACTGAAATTTTATACATGGTTTTGACACTCACATTATTGATTCTTGTCAAACTTTGGATGATATTCGTCTAAAGGAAATTTTCTTTCTGTCTTTTACTTTCTATATCAAAACTCAAAATACAATGAGCTAAATGGATGTAATTTGGTATATGCTATAATAATAATAATAATTAATTAATATCAAATTCTGTTTCAGATCAAGTTAAAAAAGCAGATGGTTTCATTGCTTATTTCCATCTTTAAGTGTGAAAATAAGTGTTAATATACAACAAGCTAGATTAATGAAATTCTGTTAGTGGTTTTTACTTCTAAAATCGTAGATCCGTATTAAATTTTGTCAATAAAAGGAGGGCACGATTTTTAACCTGTCAGAACATTAAGTTGTTTTGGGGATGAGGTTTTTGGCATCAACTAAAATCCGTAGGCGAAAAATAAAAATGTTATTATCTGCACGAGCATCTCAAAAAAAAATCAATTTTTAGTAACGCGTTGCCCTGCCATTCACAAAAGCTCTGATTAAAAAGTAAGTTAATGACTACAGTAAATAAAACCTAGAAAACTGTCATTTTGACCACGGATTATATGAATGAAATGAAATAAATAGGAAATGGGATATATTTTTTTAAACAATCAATGCGAGACAAAGTTTTTTTGGATCGTTTGCAATACTAAAGTGACACCTTCAATGAAATTAAAATGAATAAAAATACAATTTAACTCGCACGAGCACGTGGTGCTTAGCCGTTCAAGAAATGATGTTCTGACACGATACGTTGAAATATGGATAGCAGATTTCATTTTAATATTTTTATTTTTATTACATTAACTATTAGAATTCTAATGGTGTTACTAGACTGCACACATACATCAGGCTTAAAATACTCTTCATTCAACTTTTATTTTCTTGTGAAAAAAAGTTGTCATCAAAAAATTTGAACTTCATATTTTCACTAATTTCCATGCTTTAGATGTCCTTGAGTCTGAAAAATACATTTTTTTTTGTTTTTTTGGAATAATGTCTGTCTGTCTTTAAACACGATAACTTACAAAACGCTTTGAACTAGTTGGATAAAATGTGTTGCATTCACTTAGCACTAATTTCGTAATCTAGAAAAAGTCTAGACAAACCTTGAAAAAAAATTCATTCAGTTAAAATCCATATATCTAAAAAAATTAAAGCAAAAACACACAAAAAATGCTAAATGGATAAAATTTGAAACATATATTTGATATCTAAAGTGAAGATACGTTTCAAATTTGGAAATAAACCCATCTAGAAGCTGACCTTCTGTACTTTGAAAAGCTTTTAAACACGATAAGTCAATAATGGAATTATTGAAAGCATGAAATTTGGTCCTGACAGAATTTAACGTGTAACAGACAACCTTATAAGACGATTCTTCGGCGCAATCGGGTTTCGAACCTGAAATGACGAGCCGAGACCTTACCATCAGGCCACCGTGGGCTGGTACCTTTTAGGAGAATGCATTTTTGAACTTATTTCCGAAAGTACAGGTCAACTAATAGTCAACTGCTGTTTGTATTTGTCTCAAACGTTGTTAGGTGTCTATACTATACATGTTAAATCGATGCACCGACTTTTACCCATCTAGCTGACTTCAATTTGTAATTATGTTGTTGTTGTTGTTACTTATGACACTAGCCTATGGACAAGCCTCCCGCTGATACAACAGCAGATTTACGCCGAAAGTAACGTCTCTTGTTTTCAACTTACGCCAACTAGGGCCAAAAGTACGACTTAGCTACACACTGACCATATTTGCTTGCACAACCCCTTTTTACCGGGGGACACATTCACACATCTCACAGATAGCAAACAGAAGAATAACCATGCCCGAACCCGGGACTCCCAGAATTCGAGTTGAGACGCGCTACCTCTGAGCCAGAAAGCAATTTGTAATTATTTTATTAGGTTATATTCAAACAATTGGGCAGACGAATTTTCTCTGAACAGATTTTGCTGAAAATTTGTTAAAAATTTAGCATTAAGACAATATACCAAATTTCAGCCTTCTAGCTCAAATCGTTTTTGAGTTATTTGTGTCACAGACCAACATTTTTCAAAAACGTTTTTTGTGATTTCATGGAGTTCAAATACATGAAGATTCGTTAAAATTTAGAGTTCGAATTTTTTGACATTTACTATACTTTACAATGCGTATACGAGAAAATAAAAAATGACATTAAACTGTTCTTTCCTGAATTATTAAAATTACCGTCCTTTAGAAGATCTTTTAATTACCCAAAATGCAAACGTTCATTAAGTACTACGCAGGTTTTAAGTCTAAAATACGACTTTGAAGATTAAAGCATTCAAGGTTCGTAATTAACTCTACCGTACCGTCTCGTGTTGAACGTAAGTTGTTGTATTTACATTTATTTGCTTATAAAAGGCATAAGGAAATAAAATCGGTAGTAAAATCGGTGAGAAGAAACTTCTTAAAAACCCGTGGAAACCTTGGGAAGAGCTTTTCTGATTCTGTGACCTTGCAACTCCCGAGAAACATAATCTGCCCAAGTGGAAAACGTCATTGGAAATCGTAATTGCGAGCGTGGTTTCGAGTTACATATCACTGGGGAAAGGAACAACCGCAAAAACGCAGCCTTCGACGCCGAGAAAATGTGTTTTTGGATTTTGCCAGAAATAATTCGACGGACATTTTTAAATGCTTGTGTGTAATCAATGCATAATTTTGAAACAAGATCAACAGGTGATAAAATTCAGCTGCGTTGGATAGAAATGTGTAGAATTTTTTTTCAGCAGCTGCAATAATGTTTTTAAAATATGTTTTTTAAATATACATGATTTCTTTAACTTTTTCGTTTATAAAACTGTCCCTTCTTTTTTTTTTTATCGTGTCAGAACATGATGTTGTTTTTAGGATGAGTTTTTTGGCGTCGACAAAAGTCCGTTGGTGAAAAATAAAAATGCTATTATTTTACCGAGCATCTAAAAAAACAGCTTTTTATAACGCGTTGCCATCTTATTACAAAAGCTCTGATTTTTAAAAAAATAAGTTAATGACTACAACAAGTAAGACCTAGAAAAATGTCATTTTGAGCATGTGATTATATGAAATGAAACAAATAGGAAATGGGATATTTTTTTAAAAACAATCAATGCGAGAAGAAAATCTGGGTTGTTTGCAATACCAAAGTAACTCATTCAATGAAACGATTAAAATGAATAAAAATATAATTCAACTCGCACGAGCACGTGGTACTTGGCCGTTCAAGAAATGATTTTCTGACATGATGCATTGAGATATGTATAGCAGATTTCATTTTAATCTTTCTTTCTTTCTTTTTTTTATTATAACAGTTGCATTACTCTGTGTTTTCTTTCAGATAGTAGATGGACATGCCTGAATTGGTACGCATCCCATAATGCATTGCGATCGGAATAAAAATGAGTTGATATGCTGGTCTGTTATGCAGCGCGTAAATGTCTTGTCTTTGTTTAGTGTGAAATGTAATTATTAAAGAAAAATTTCTGACCTTCTGTTACTTCCACTACGAGGATCATCCACAACATTATCTTAACCCGATTAACTGTTTCGATCTATTCGGAAAATGCTTATCTAAATTGTGTCCTAAAAATTAATGATGACGAGTATACTCGTCAAACACAGAGTTTGTGTAATATAAAATTATGTTGAGATGAAATGAATTTCATATTTTTATCTCAATATTCACATTTATTTATATTCACTTACACTGACATACATTTTTTTGTATGTGAATGAAAAAAAACAACAAATTTTATTATTTTAATTGGTTGTTAGAGAGTAGTATTGAGAAAAGCTTAACCCAACGCATAATAATATTTTATTTGTCTCTTTAATTTCGACTTGGCCTCAAAATATTCTAAACATCTTGAAATTTACGAATATATTTCAGTTTTTTCTAAACTTTTAATTCAAACTGCACATTGTCACTACTTATTACTCTTGACGAATGTATAATATATGTATAAATATCAAACACGAGTATACTCGTGGTTTGCAATGGGAATAACCTCATACAATTAAGGCCTGGCCACGAATGGGTTAAATAAAGTAGAATTTTTGTAAAAACAATTTATTTGTAGCTTTTTTTTCAAGTTTTTACACTTGTATATTTATATTTGTGCTTGCAAGTTTGACAAGTTGTGCGTTATAATATATTGAAAGTATCACGAGTATATTCGTGCTTGCAATGGGTAACCTGCCAACCACGAATATACTCGTGGTTGGCAGTAAATGGGTTAATATCAGTGTAGTTTATAAGGCAAATACAAAAGTTCCGAGCTATTTCTAAGCTAATGAATTGCACATTTATGTTGTGATGTCACAGGACAGTCTCTATTAGAAAGATTTCATGTATACAATGAAAAAACATGTGTAAGAAAATTAAAATAACACGGTTGTAATGCCTGAGATTTTACAGGAATTTGAACATAAAGTTATTCGTAAAAAATTTAATTAAAATTTAATATAATCAATGCCCCCGAATGAATCAGTAAGTCGCTAAACACTATTATCATATAATTAAAATTCAATAATTGTAAATCCTTTTCTCAATGTTAATATAATAAAACAGAACGACAATTATTTAAGTCGCGAAGAATTAGATAAAGGAGAATTTCAACTGTCAAGGATTGCCAGGGTGATAGAGGCCGTATGTAGATAGATCTAAAAGTGCTTTAAGCTTAATTGTTAAATAAATAAATGGTACAATTCAGTTTTGGTGGTGATCAAAAATCGCCAAGTTTTAAAAATATACTCAAGTGCGTTATTATTTATTATGAAAAATTTTGAACTTGTGAATCACATGATTTACAGTTTAAAGATAAAAATCGCCAAATTGGCGAAATTTTTTCTTGGTGGTTTTTTCATGCCGTTACAACCAACAAATACCAAATAAATTTGTAAAAATGGCTAATTCTTTAAATTATAACATACTAAGATAACATTAACAATTTATGACCCATAATTGATCAGATTCCTATCTGTTTTATTATGTTTGCTTAGTTATTATTATATTTAAAAACACTGAAAGTTTTTAATCCTTATTTTATTTCAATGATAAATTAAGTAGAATAGAAAGTTTTTCAATTAAATTAAAAATATCTTTAGAAGATATTTTGTCCTTTTAAAATTAATATAGTTGGATAAAAATGGAATAATTCACATTTATTCAATCCCTGAACTTCATTTTTACATTTTGATAAATTTTAATACGTAAAATAAAAACTAAATTCCAAAAATTTGCTGTTATAAACCCTTTGTAACAACAGTGCGTTATTTTTTAAAGCAATCTGCCTTTGAAAAAAAAAAAAAGAATTTTCTTTTCTTTCCTAAAATAGCTGAATGAAGGATACGAAGATGATGATTCACTTAAATAAGCAAACGATAATAACAACAGCAAAAAAGAACGAAAGAAAAATAAAAGTGTTCTATCATTAAATGATAAAGAATCTGTTTAATTCAGCTGGATGTTCAAGCTTTTCCTGTTTCATCTCATTAGAATTCTGTGCGGTTCTAACTTCTCGCTTCGAATTCTGTTTCTTTACAATTTTTTTCCCTTCTTTTTTTTCGACCATTTCAAATGACCTAAGAAGTGTACAGAGATAATTTGTGTGTTACATCATTCAAAAATTTTATAAACTCTTCTGTTCCATTTTTTATTATAATTTAAAGGAACTTTCCGTCTTATATGGGTTTTTTTTTTTTCAGTTATAACATACTAAGATTTGTTATAACTGAAAAAACACACAGTTAAAACTTAAAACAGTAAAAAAACTTAGAAAAAAACATACTAAGATATGTTATAACTAATATATCTCAATTTTTGAATCTAAAACATGCTACATCTCAGCAGCAAAATACAATTTTAATCAAATTTTTGGCTGTGTTTTACAACTCATTATATTTTGTCTTTCTCTATTATTAAATTTGTAAATAATTTTCTGCGTGAATGTTTATTTAATTTATTAATATTATGTGATAACATACAGTTGTTTTGGTTTGAGGTTTTTAAAGCTTCAAAATGCGAAGGCAATAAATGGATGATTTATCGCTTTTGAGGCATCTGTTTTTCCCTTTTAGGGTTATTAGAAAATAATGGAAGATGATTGTCACATTTGGCGACTTATCACCAACTGAAGTTAAATCTTGATTTCCAAATTATCCATTCTCTTGATTCATACCAATTGTCTTAATTAGTTTACGTCATTAACCAGTTTAAACCGGTTTGAAACAATCACGAGACTATGAAATTACGCATGCGTCGATAATTAGAAAAACGATGGTTTTTTTCATCTCAAAATCGGTCAAGCTCCAAAACTTTGTTTGCCAGCTAAAAAGATTGAAAATGAAAGTTAAAAAAAATCACACACACACACATATTGATAGAGAAGTCTAGTTATTGTTTCAAACAAGTCTAGCATTATAATTTTTAAATCATTATTTAAATGAATTTGAAATAATTCGTATAAATAATGATTTAAAAATTATAATGCTCTCACATGATAACTTGAAATTTTTGATCTTAAATTCCATTTTTTATTTTTAATATTTTTTGAAGTGAAAACTGATTTTATTAGCATGTCAAAACATGATGTTGTTTTGGGGATGAGGTTGTTGGCGTCAACAAAAAACCGTAGGTGAAAAATAGAAATGTTATTATCTACACGAGCGTCTTAAAAATCAACTTTTAATAACGCGTTGCCATTGCATTTACAAAAACTCTTATTATAAAAAAAATAAGTTATTTTCAACCGCAAATGAAACCTAGAAAAAATGTCATTTTGAGCATGTGATTATAAGAAATGAAATAAATAGGAAATATGATATTTTTTAAAACAATAAATACGAGACAGAGGTTTTTTTTAATCGTTTGCAATACTAATTCTAAGATACAACTAAAAGGAATAAAAATATTAATTTAGCTCGCACGAGCAAGTGGTGCTTAGCTGTTCAAAAAATTACGTTCTGACATGATACATTGAAATATGCATAGCAGATTTCATTTTATTTTTTATTAAATATTTTTTTTAACTCTTGTTGTTCAGTAACTAGATGCTGTTACTTATTGTTCAGTTATTAAATATTGTATTCAACTCCTCTGTTTCAGTTCATAATTCAGCTTTAAAAAAGCAATAAATATAATAACAGAAGGTCTTAACAGCAGAGTTTTACCTATTTTTAGTTTCATATACAATGTAGATAGAGAGGAAAATATTGTAACTGTCAAAAAAAAATTCGAAATTCACAATTTTGTTGAACTTTTAGATTTCAGATTTTCCTGTGGTAGGAAAATATATTTTTGGTATAATGTGTATCTCTCTGTGAACACGATAGCTCAATGGGTGAATCGTAATTTAATCGCTTTCTTTGCCAAGTTGGCGATAACGTGCCAAAGTTGGCAACTCCCGTTTTCTAAATTCTGGCAACCCATTTTGTCTTTCGCCTTGGCCGGTGGACTCTGAAAAACACGATGCAAGTTTCTGATTGGCGAGTGCTGATTTTTAGAAAGTGCGCCAAGCAGAAGGTTAATCTCCGACCGTACCGAAACCTATTCAGAAGATGTCTGTCCGATTATATGAATATAAGTTAACATGGTAACTTCAAAATAAAGTAAGTTAAACTGAAAAAATTGAAATTTAACATCTAAAATGTAAATATTGTCAAATTAGGAACTAAATCAGTTAATTAAGGTATTACATACTTGACAGCACGTAAATGCAATAATTGATACTGATTTAAATAAATTAAATTTGGTTGGTGATTTTCTGATTATAACAGTAGTTATTAAAATTTTAGTTTCAGTTGGTTAGAACAATACGTCTAAAATGCAATTCCATTTTCGGATCATATTAACCGCATACCAGAAATCAACAAACCACCAAATAACTCGCTAAAAATGACAAAATAAACCAGTTAAATGCTATTCAAGGCGTTCACTGGGATAATGACTTTATTAGAGTGAGCTTGAAAGAGTTTGGGGGAGACCACTCCCTATGGTTATGAGATATTTTAAGAAGATATAGCTTAAAGGCACATAAAACAGGCTTAGTTTTTCATTAAATTACATTTTAATTAACTTTTTGCCAGTAAAAACTAGTCAGTTATTTTTCTCATATTTTGAAGAAAACTTATTTCACAGGACATGTTTCATACTTAAAGGAAGGACAAAAACTCTAAGCTAGCATGAAAAACATGCAAACAAATGTCCATTTTTACATAATATTGATTATTGTTCAGTTGTATTCAAATTTTGCATTTATATGCTTCAGTGAACATTTAGGAATGTGCTGTAAAAATAACAAAATTTCCTCAAAAAAAATCAAATCCCCGTCATTCTTTTGTTACAAGCGAAAAAAATCAAAACTTTGCAATTCCTAATTTACATTATTGTGTAAAGTCTTGTGACATAACTGAGAAGAAAAAAATAAGACTTAGTTTGAAAGCCATTTTATGTTAAATAGTGTCAATTTATTTACATTTTAGATACTGAAAATGTACAGCTATACACCATTTTGTAAGAAACGACAACAATTTTACTTTTTTTTATAAATATTTGGCAATAACAAACTGAAAAAAAATGGAAATCACTAAGCATGACATATTTCTGGTTGAGAAGTTTCACGTGATTTAACGCAATTTTTAGAAAGCTGATTTTATTTTTCACATTAGCAAACAAGCATGAATGAAAAGTCAAGGTGACGTGTTAATTTCAAACCTTGGAAAACTGTTTAGTTTTGATATTAATAAAAATGATTGAAAAGAAATTAAGATGATGGGATTTTTTTCATAAGTTCAAATTCTTAAGATTGTGTTACGCTTCTCATTTAATTTTAAAATTTTAAAAACATTAATACATTATTATACTTAAAGAAATAAAAAGCAAAATTAAAACGACTATGGTTACTTTTGAGATTTACTATGCCCCCAACACTATTTAATGTAAATTATTCTCAATTACATCTTCTTATTATTTAATGTATCTTATTCTTAATTACATCTCAATGTTTTTCAACGAATTAGCAAAAAATAAATAAATAAAAATAAAGTCAATATAAGCAATAATAATAATAAATAAATGAATTATAAATTCGGCCTGAATACTTTTTCAAGGGTCATTCTCAAGCAGGGATTCAAACAAGGGATTTTTTCTGCAAGGGTTCTGATTTTCGTCTAACAATATTGACCCCTCGTGACTCAATAATCCCCTGAGATAACCAGTTTTCACAGAAATAAAACAATAAATTTTAGTTTCCTATTTAAGCGAAATTACAATAACACAACTCTCTAAATACAATTGTATACTTTTTTAGTTTGTTAAGAAATATTTTTTTAATTTTTTTTTTACTTTGATTCACAAATAATTTTTAATTTAAAATTCCATGATGTTTATATTTTTCATTTTCTTTTTTAATGTGTATTATTCTCAAGTATATCTCAATATTATTCAATGTATATTATTCCCATTTTTATCTCAATATTATTCAATGAATATTAATCTCAATTATATCTTAATAATATGTAATGAATTATCAATATTATTACAATTATCTTTATACCATTACCGTATTCAAATCATTACGACTATCTACTGTCAATACATTCAGCTTTATTAAATTTAAAAAGTAATAGTTTTAAAAAATACGTATTTACCAAAGTTCTAATATTATACATAATTTTAACCTTATAAACGTTGTGTTTATTCATCATATGGCCATCGAATTATCATTTCTCAAATTTTATAAGTTGCAATTAAAATTTTTAAAGACATTATTATTCGACAGAAAATTGTATTTAATTTGCAGACGCTTTAAATAATCTGTAGATTCTTGGTAAGGCTGTATCGTTCCGAAATTTAAGATGTAATCTAGTTAGACAATATTAAAAAAAATGTTAATTATTTTCTAATTTTAATCCTCAGCAATTTATAATTCATTATTAAAAATAATTCGGTCTGTATATTATAAATCAGTTTTACACAAATTTATATGGAATTAAAACATATGGTATTAATTTTTTATGTATTAAATGGTATTAAAATTTTAATAAATTAATCTTTCAAATAATAATTAATTCCTGAAAATAAAATGATTGATTGTTTACAACAACAAATAAGATAAGATTTAAAAATATATATATATTAGGAAATTAATTGAAACACTGATTATAAAATATCATCGTTACAAATCTGAAACAACACAAATTAAATAAAATGTGAAAAATACAAAACTAAATAAAGTTGCTTCATAAATTCGCAGAAACATAAAATCCAGTTGTTTTTTTAAATTTTTAACCATTAATTTATTTAGTACATTTACGCAAACGATTTATCATTTTGAGAAAGAAATTATCACCTGCCAATGTTGCTGGCTGTTTCACAAGATATATTTTATTTAATTTCAACAAAAATCATTTAGACATAACATCTATTCACAATTCCGTCCAAAACCTTTAACAATAAAATTGCTGTTAAACAAAATCACGTTATTTTAATAGTTTTAAATAATTTTGTTCCTTGTTATGAAAATTTCTAACGGTAACCAGTCTTATGACATCATAGAGCTGTTAAAAACGTAAACTATCCGGTTCATCTACGCCATAATATTTTCAATACTGTAACAACCTTTTCTTATTTATCTCGTAAAGATAGACAAGATATTAAACAATCTATCTCTTTTCCTTAACTTTGAACAATGGAAGAAAATGTTTAAATATGAGTAATGATTGTTACAAATGAGTTTTAAAGGATTAAAAATATTTGATAGAATCATAAAAATAGTTCGAGTTTTAGGGCAATAATGAATCTACTTTCGGAAATTAAGGGGGAAAATGTACATATAATTTAATAAAATTGCAAACATTCAGTAAAATTTCGTACTATGGATTATTAAACTGATATCATTAAAAAGATTATTTTAAAAATTTTAAAACGAAGTAAAATTGATTTGATGTAATAATAGTTTCAGAAATTATTACTTAAAATCGACTAATCTTCATTTAGCTTTTAATTAATTATATATTTTTAAAAAAAATCGTTTCAAGGTGCACATTTCTAAACCTACAAGGTATATATTTTACAATTTGGTAGATGTAGATCTGACAGTCTGGTCTGTAGAGCGTCAACAGTCTATATCTCACACACACACAAACACACATGCAAACAACAATAAACACATAAAATTATTTAAAAAGTCTGCAGTTGAAACAAAAGTTTTAAATCCTATAACTATTCAAATATCGTACATGCTTTCAAATACAACAGGATACTACTTTGAATTTTCTTTGTCTTTTGTGTCTTGTCTTGTAACTTTTATCATGTCAGAACATGGGGTTTTTGGGATGAGGTTTTTGGCGTCAACAAAAATCCGTAGGCGAAAAATTGAAATTATATTTTCTGCCTGAGCAACCTAAAAAATCAGCTTTAATAACGTTTACCATTGCATTTACAAAAGCTCTGATTTTAAAAGCTATGTTAATGACTACCTCAAATAAAACTTGGAAAAATGTCCTTTTGAACACGTGATGATATGAAATGAAATAAACAGGAAATGGGATATTTTTTTAAACAATAAATGCGAGACAAAAAAAATTTGGATCGATTGCAATAATACTAAAGTGACTCATTCAATGAAACAACTAAAATGAATAAAAATGCAATTGAACTCGCACGAGCACGGGGTGCTTGGCCGCTCAAGAAATTGTTCTGATATGATATATTGAAATACGCATAGCAGATTTCACTTTAATCTTTTTTAGCTTTGTTTCTTTGTGATTTATAATAGTCTGTGTGATTTATAATAGTTGTTTAATAAATAATAGTTTAATTAGTAATTAATAGTTTGATTCAATATTCTTTGTGTCTAAACTTTCTTTTCTTTTTTTAGAATCGTGTCTGTGAAAGTTCAAGAACACATGTTGAAATGGGCAAATCTTATGAACTGTATGCGAGCATTTTCAGGGCGGCTACCAGAAGAAGGACCTCACCCCCTGACGGACCTTAGGGAATCACTCAACAATTTCAACGACAAACAGACCAAATGTCTATAGTGATACTTAATATAGGGTTAAATAGTGCAGGACTTTTAATGACGCTTGCACAAGGCAAGTTGCTTGTAGTAAAGAAGGTAATACAGGGCGAGGACTATATTATTCATCTGTGCCATTGATTCGAATGTTTATTTTTAGTTAAATGGCATTTAAAATGGCATGACAGGGCTTATGTTTCATTTGAGCCTTGAAGCCTTCATAAATAGGATCGGAGGATCCTAAAAAAAGATTTTCGTAGTTAAAACGTTGGAATAAAAAGTGCCAACGAATCTCCATCGAACGGGTTAGTTATTTGACTAACAAACCTTCACAAGTTATTTGATATCTCACTGTTTGTAATGTGTCATACGTCGAGCAGTTATATTCCTCTTGTGAGAAAAGCAGTGCTTTTCGCTGTAAATCGTAGCTGCTCATTTCAGATACACTTCATTAATTTGAATTGGTATCATTAAAAAACTCCCATTGCAATTCCACGTTTATAAAGTGCTAGAAAATTCTTGAACTCTTCATTAAAATATGTATAAGAGAGAAAATATATGTTTCTACTGTATCACAAACTACTGTTATCTCTTATAATCCAACAGATGGCGCTATGTATGGCCTCATGTTGATTTAATGACCAAACTTTATTAGTATGAATTGGCACCATTAAAAACTTCTTTTATATTGAATGAAGAAAATTTATTGGGTAAATTAAATATGTAAAATATTAAATAAATAAAAATGAAAAGTAATAATGTTTTTTCGGTACTACATACGATTAACATTGCCAATAATTTTATTTCTCAGCATTTATATTTCTTAGAATGTAACAGATGGCGCTATGTATGGCCTGACGTTGAGAGAATTTCGTTAATAGGCGCAAAAGCTTCTCTTCTACTGAGAATCCAAAAATTCTTGGGCAAATTATTAAATTGTGTAAAAGAAAAATTTAAAAAAAAATTAATGGCGTTTTTTGGTGCTACAACAATTTTATTTTGCAGCATTTTTATTTCTTAGTATCTAACTGATGGTGCAATGTATGCTTGATGTTGATTTAATGAGAAAAACTCCCTGAGTAATCATATCCTACGATATTTGAGTTATTTAGATTTTTTCATGTAAGCTTATGGAGAAATTTTGTGCATCAGATACATTGCATATTTAGCTGTTATTTATAATTCTTCAAACGCTTGCAAGTACAAAGCGTTGGGTATTATTTGGCATACTACAGGCAAAAGAAGATTCTCACACTGACATTTATTACATGATCAGTTGTGTATATAAGAGGTGACTTTTTGAATATGGATTATTTTAAATAGGAAAAGGCGCATTAGAAAAATAAACATTAATTAATATTAAAAATGAGCACATTTCAATGCGTTATAGAATGCAGGTATCGAACTCCATCATAACCAAACTGCTGTTGCCACTCAGCATCAATAAATACTGGAATAATAAAATTAAACATAAATGGAACCTTACATTCGGCCTTGCTCAATGCGAAATTTACACAATTTTAAATTTTAAATTGATGCACTTAAAACATTTAATTTTTCGATGAGATTGTCCAAGTAAAACTAAATCGGCGCGATGAGAGTCCATAATAAATAACATTAAAGAGTAAATAATTAATAAAATTTTTTACTATATTTTATAGATTTTGTTTTACAAATTTTGTAATCTGTCCAATATTTCCGGACATCATGTATTTAAATGAATTATAATATATTTCTGAAAATTTCAGTGAATGTATTTTCGCTTTTCAGATAAAATGCATTTTATAAAGTAAAATAGATGTCAGTTTTGGAGTTGATCAGAACAAATTTAATGATTATTTGATCAAGAACATTATTTGAAATTACTAAAATAAAAAATGATAAGTACATCTGTTGGATCAATAACGCCAATTAGAATACTAATTCGAATTTTTTTATCTTATAATAAAATCTATCAGACAGGTCATTCAAATTCCTCTACAGTATTCTATTATTATTTTTTTAATATATATTTTTTGGTAAGGAACAAACAATGACACTGAATATGTCATATCAATTTCCTTAGATTTTTTTCAACTTACTTTTAACTATACTCTATTTTCGCTCGGCATTAACTATTATTTTCATAAATTATTAAGAATGATGGAGTCAAAATAATATTTTATCAAAATTTATCATGTGAAGTTTAGATATCATGTCAATGCCTTCATGTTAATAAAAGAATTTCCTGAAAATAAACGTTGTTTTATTTTTATTTATTTAATAAATGATGAAATATAATATTCGTAATAATCATTACCTGATATCACAAGAATAAAAAAAAGTACTGTCTCATCAGTAATAATATATTCTAAGAGAACTGTAGTATTTATATAAGAAAAGTGAAAACAATTTAAATATTGTTGGAGTTTTTTGTATCATATTATAGCTATTTAATAAAAAAATTTAAATTTACTTTTTGTCGAACGTTTTGTTATATCGTTTCATTTTTTATGTATAGATTTTATTTTTTTTTAAATCTATGCATGAAACTTGAATATCAGCTAACATTTGCAACATTTCAAAAATTGCACCTTGAATTACATGTTCTTAAATAAATAAAATGAACTTGATTGAATATTTGGACAACAAATTTCTGGAAACAATGAATATCTAAATAACTCAGAACAATGATAATTTATTCTTTTCTTTTCTTATTTCATTTTTTCTGCAATTAATAAAAAAATTACCAATCTTTGTAACTATTTTCACTTCGCAAAACAAAATACAAAAAAGTATATCTTTCACCGATAGAGGGCAGCAGGAGCTACCAATTAGAAATTAATTCGTGGAAAGATGATCTCTTTTTTAAACCTTAATTCTAAGATATTCTCAAATTTTCTATTATTTAAAACTACCAAAATGAGAGTTACTAATGATAATGAAAAGAGAATAAAAGTAGGACAAATTAATAATAAGTATAGAACTAAAATAAAATATAAAAAGTTTTTATAAGTACACTCTTCCTGGAATTAAAATGCACATACAGAAGACACAAGAAAATAAATCTAAAAAAGTCCACCAAACAGCTTATTGATATATTTGCGTTTTTATTTTGTTTTCGCAATAATCTGTTTTTATTAAATCGTTAACTGCCAAAATATTACTAAGGCCTTAGATTTTGCACAGTGATTCTCAAACAATTTTTCAAGTTTCCTTGAAAAAAGTTTCCATTACATAAGAAAAAAGGTAAGTAATTTAACAATAAAATTCGAAAACACATGGTATAATTGCTAAAATCACTGGCTATATGTTATCATCATAAAGGAAAAATAAACTTAATGCCTTTTGAATTAAAAAAAATGTTATTTTTTATTTTTGCGTTTACAACAAACAGATTTTCAAACATCTTATTATTTAAGTTGGAAGTTGGAATTATTTAAGGAGAATTGATAAGATCAACTGATGGATTCAAATTTCACCAGATTGCTTTACCTTAGCAAATTATTTGTGGAATCCATTTTTATTATGTCAAATTACTTAAAATTACAGTTGACATCCGTATAAAGCTATGATGTAAAATCAGAATATAATTTGATGATTAATACTCAAGAGGAAAAACAAATTCTTAATACGAGGAATATATAGCATCAGAGCAGCGAAAATAATACACCACAGTAATTGGACAGCACAGTACATGTAGTATAATAATGATTACAATTTTAAAAATATCAGAAATATCGTAAAAAGTATTGTGGAATCTGAGGGAAATTCTTAAAAATCCTTATAGATATGACGTCATTGCATATAGTCAAATATTAGATTTAGGCATTTTATGGTCCAAGGCAATGCACATTATGAGTTCAAGTTTTACATTTTAACCCAATTTTAATTTAATCAGCGCAATAAAGACTTATTTAGTTTTTTTTATTACTATTTTAGCACTTTTATGAAAATCTTATTTATTAATTTCTTAAACACGTGTATCATGGAAGAAAAAAATTAAATAAATAAATAAAAACTTCGAAAAAATGACTACATTTATTAGATAATGATTTTTTTACATTAAAATAAAAATAATTAATTCTTATTATTGATTATAGGGAAATAAATTCCAAAAAATGACATAAAAAATGATTAATTTACAGAGCCTACCAATTGGAAAAATAACACAACCAGTTAAATAAATAATTAATATTCCAATACTTTATTAGTAAATAATTAATTATGCTTCATTTAATAATGATTTTATTACTCATTGCTGTATATACACACACTGTAGTAGTTCTAATATTTTGTGACTTATAATATTTTTTACAAATATATTTATTTGAAAATTCGGCTGATATTTTTTTTATAGAACTTTCTTCGGTTTTTCCTCAACCCATTGATTCTGGGCAGTTGTCGAATATCCTAGTCACAAATAAGTAACTTTTTTCCTTTGACCTTACACGCATCTATACATAGAATAAAATGAAGTCTCCTGAAAGCGTCTGTATGTTGGAACCACAAAAAACTCGAGAAATAGTTAACGGATATTGGAGATATCTATACCATTTTTAGAGCATTTATTGGGGACGTTTTAGTACATTAAAGTAATATCAAAATAAAGAGGGGAGTTTTATAATTGCGATTTTAACTTATCCACGTACGCGCGATTACTTCAAACTGCGCATGTACAAATAACAAGAGCTGTGGTATGCATATACATTACCTTTCTTTGTTTACATCTGATTTTAAACAGCGTTTCAAATCTCATTATGCCGAAAAGAAGGAAATCCAACCTCGAAATGATCGCCTGTATCTTGTCTATGTACTGATAATATTTTTACCTTTGTAACAGTCTTAACATTTCTGAATGTATGAAAAAAATTGTATTGAAGCTATTTTTGATAATTTTCAAATATATTTTTATGTTTGTATGATATTGAGTAACGTGTCCATGTCATATCGGGTGGAGGATAGACTGAAGTTTAAAGCTAATTTTTCGTCTTGGATGCTATGCGGTGCTTGTACTGCTAGTCGGGTACTATTCTGCAGGGCGCATATCCACGGCCGTGACACCTGCTCGCAAAGATTAGCAATAATTACTTCTTGATGGATACAATAATGAGACTCATATAATTATATCATAAGTATGCTCAATTAGTGATACATTTGATCATGGTAGCCATAGTATTGCTAACATCTTTCAGAGCTCGTTGTATTACAGTTATGGTAGAAAGCAACATATTTTCATGCAGCAGTAAGCCTAGAACTTTATATTTTTATACAGCATTAGAAAGGAACACACCAATCTGTATCTATACCACTGAAATAACAAGGGAGATTCTATTGTAATTCAGAATTTCTTTTTACATTACATGTAGCTTCCTCTATCAGAGTATATATGGAAAAGCTAAAACATAAGGTTGCATTGTTTATATATCTATAGACTAGGGGATATCTCTCTCTAACATCGATATTATCCTTGAA
>JAOUZG010031473.1:4875800-4919973 GCA_026289955.1 Argiope argentata | reverse complement strand
ATATTCTCAGGTTGGTGGGGTTTCCTGAAACATTGATTTCTTCTCTCTAATGAATAAAAATAAATTGTAACTAACTGTTTAAAAAAATGTTTAAGAGAAAACAAACAAACAAACTCAATTCCAAATTTTTTTAAATAATAGATATTTTAAAATTAGTTAAAATTCAAAAAAATTTCCATGAAAATTTATTCTTTTTCTCCAGAATTGAAGAATTAAAACTTGAAATTTAAAAAAAAAATTAAGTAAATTGAATGAAAACTTTTTAGAAACTATTAACGTTTTCTTCACATTTTTTTCCCTTCATTCAATATTGACAGACGATTCATTACTTAAAAAAAAAACAATACAAGGTTAAAATGTTTATTGTTTAGGTTTTCAGACGACTGCCACCCAATATAGGAAAAATTTTATCTTTTCAAAATAAATAAACAAGCAGTGAAGCTATTGATTAGTGTTGTGTAGCGAGCGTTCCAATTTTCTTGGGGAGAGCCCGCCAAAGTGGAACGTGTGTTTCATCTCCGTTAATCATCCAATCGCAAAATGGGTAGCATGACTCAATATTCCGTCTCAGAGAGAGAGCGGAGGAATACAAGGAGCGTAGCTCCCAGCGACAAGGCGCGAGGTTGTTGGTCGTGCAATAAAGATAAAATTTTGATAATAAAATGTAGAATGATTGCTTCCAAACAATTACATGGAGTTAGATTATGATAAATAATATTATGAATTAATCACGCTCTTCAGTTGTCACAAACAGTGCGTCTAAATGTAGAATTAACAAATAATAATATTTTAAACTCATTAACTGTTACTTTGACGTTAATTAAAGCTTTATTTTTTATGTCACCATTTTATTGACAAGTGCAATATAAAATTCAGTATGATATAATTAGAATTTTCATTGAAGATTTCAAACAATACTGGCAACACAAACCTCAAATGCCATGGATCATTTGACTCACTATCTAATATTAACAAAGCGAATGAATGGCAATGTTTACACATTTTTTTAATAATAGATAGAAATAAAATACGCATTCATAATGCAAGGTATTTAGAACCATCAGGATGTTTCGCATTGCACCATCTGCCAAAAATTATCTGGAAACAGATTTGTTATTCAAAATTTATTGTTGTACAACATAGCACGAAACACTTACCGCTGTAGAAATGTGCTCTCTGTGCATGGAATATTTTTTTATGTAGTGAATGAGATATTTTTTTCATCTAAAGGGTTATTTCAATATTTAGATTTACACAAACTCGATCTTTAAAAATAGGAACATATAGTTTTACACTCGAGCTATTTCAATTATCTAATCAAAATAGCCTACATATATACAACATTTTATGATAATGGTCAATCAGTTGTAAGCAATTGAAAGTTTGAATTCCTAATATTAAATGAAAATCTTCATTTATATATTTTTCTATATATTTTCATGTAAGATTTTTTTTGGCAATAACTCTTATTTTACATTCAAATAATTCATATTCCCTGATTTTAGATTAAACAAATGTAAAATATAAACATATATATTTTATCTTTTTTTATTAATTTTTTAATTTATTAGTTAAAAAGTTTTGTAAAGAGATTTTTAAAAAGTTTTAATCCAATCGAAGAAACAAGTCCTAAAACATAACTATTTCAAATCTTATTAATTTTTGCCAAATAGTTTTTAAGAGTAGCAATAACTAGAATCTTTAAGAATAGCCTGGTATTTGCTTTCTGAACTTTTCAAAATAATTCTATCACGGAAATAAATATTTTCTGGCTAAATGGAAAGGAAAATGAAGATGTCCGTCATTATTGTTTTAAATTAAATATATTATAAAAAATAAATAGGAACGGCGAGGAAAAAATCAGTATTCAACGAATTCTAATTTGTTTATTTTTTAAGCGCAATATCGTTTGAGACAAATGAGAAGTGATTACAGTTACAGATATTATTTGTGATATCTTTAATTAACAAAAAAGAAAAAATTCATACTTCTGTACGAAATATAATTTAATATAGCGTTAAATGTATGAATTAATAAAAAAAATATTTGAATGAGATACAAACATAATTTTTTGTATGTAAATAATGCAATGGCAAAAGAATTTGACATTTTTTTTAATCTTAAATGAAACAATAGGTAAAAAAAGTTTCGATATATTAATTGTTCTTATTTAATACTTTGTTTATATTTTTGTTCGTGAAAAAACGATTATGTATAAAAAAATTGATTTTAAAGGATTTAAAATATCGTTTGACGGAAACAGCTGCATTACACATTTTCAGAAAATAAACATTTCCCCTTTATTTTTCAGCTGCTACTGACACCTTTTATTTTTAAATCATTCAAATGGTTCATAGTTTTTTATTATTTTAAACAATCTGACTCAAAACTTCTACTTAAAGTTATTTATTCATTTTTGTTATGAAATGAACCATAATTGAATCATTCTTAGCATCAATTATGTATAAATTCAAATTAATTTTAAAAAATAATTCTCAATTATTGTATAATGTATCCATACATTAAAATCAAATATGCGGAAATGAAATTGATATCATTAAAACGATATTTTTTTAGTCTGAAGATAATACACATACCATTTTTTGAGATAATTATAAGATAGAACAACAATTTTCAAAATTAATTCATAGTTAATATTCAACTTTTGGCAGTTAAACCTATTTTAGAGTTCGATTAATATTTCTGTTTGAAGCATATTTTTTTATTTCTTTTATATCTTTTTCCTTATTAATGAATGCATATTTTCGAGACAGCGAACATTCTTCAGAATATTTCTAGTGGCATTTCGTATCTTCGTTAACTAGCTAAGCGAAGCGTTACATTCAATTCAGCTGTAAATACGTTTAACGAAGCAATTTGAAATTCGTATGATTGTTGCCATTCGAGGAAAAGGAATAAAAGCGCATTCTTTGTCACGTACGTTAGCGTTATATCTATCCATCTACCAATCTATATAAATAGATAGTATCCTACTTAAAAGATAAATCAGGAAAATACCTAAATATAAATCCGGTCTGTTATAAAACATTCAGGAAAAAAGTGTCAGCTAATTAGAATAATTTGAATGAAGCCATTTTTAACTGAACATGCTTATTATAATAAAGATGAGTTTTTGAACGCAAAGATATTTCCATTGTTATCCATTGATGCTTATGGTAAATTTAGTTATTTATTCTTTTTCTATTTAAAGATTACATGCAGTTTCTTCCTTTAAAATTCTACATTAAAATATTACAACGATAGTAAATTATGCTTTGTATTTGCTTAAGTTATGCTTTTTCATCCATAAGTGAGATTATATATTTTTTTCCGTAGTTTTCTTATTTTCTCTATCAGGACTTGATCAAAATCTTTTTGTTTCACGATAAAAATTTCCTTAAAATTTGTTGTGTCATTATTTGAAAGTAAATTATCCTAGTTTTTATCATTATGCAATGAATTTCCTGTCTTTTTTATGTGTTTTTCTTCTGGGTTCGCCGATTACGAATTATTATTACGCGAGTATAATTGCAGCCAAACATGAGTATCATCACAATTGTTATTTGATACATCATTATTATCACAATTGCTGATTCTTGTCATTATTTGTCACGTTTTACCACCAACGTAAGCTACTGGTCGGGAAATTCCAGTATCTAATTCGCTTTTTGGGGAAATAAAATGAATTTAAAAAAATAATAAACAAAATGAAATCTACGATCACAAATTTCAAGTTATCATGTGAGAACAATATTATTGTTTAAGTAAGTTTTTGTCTGAATTAATATAAGTCATTAACCAGTTTAAACCGGTTTGAAACAATCACGACACTTTTCTATCGGTCTCTTTAGCGCTATATTATATATTTTAAAACTTTTATTTTCAATTTTTCTAGCTTGCTAACAAAGTTTTGGAGCTCGCCCGATTTTTAGATTAAATAACAGCTATGATGTCATAATTCTACCTCAACCTTTTAAAAACGCATCAGTTGTGAAGAAGCATACATAATAATAATACAATACTGGTAAAAGCGGTTAAAAAAATCTCCAACCGATAATCCACTGCGGCCCATAATCTTTATTTTTTGCCCGAAAATTTCGGAGACACCAAAACCTCCTAACCAAAACAACATCATGCTCTCACATGATAATAATATGAATGATGTTCCTGAAACGTTTTTACGTATTCTCTAAAAGTATGTTAGAATCTCTTTCTCCTGTATAAAAAATAAGGCCATAAGTTAGTTTCAGTGTTTAGAATTTATTTTCAGAGTTTAGTGAACATATTTTGTGATTCGTTAGTTTAGCGAAGAAAACGGAATACAATAGAATCTTGAGTATCCGACCCAATGCGGGGGATGGACAGGTCGGATAATAAAAAAAGCCGGATATCTGTGAATCCATTTCTTTGTCCTTCAATACCAGGAGACAAAGTCTTTATAACGAAACTCACTGTTTTAATAGGCATTTTCTCACTTCTTATTGAGGACGGAAAGTCCTTTATTTATCTCATGCCACTTAAAATGTGAATTCGGCCCTGACCCATTGAAACATATGAGTAGTTGTCTATAACGTGTACTGTTAAAAAAGAGGACTCTGTACTGGTAGTTCATGTATGTTTATATACTGTACAGCACAATTCAAGAATTCATTAAAGAAAAATTAGCTGAAAGCATATAAACTATTGATATATTAACATAAATTCTGTAAAGCCCGACTTAAAGGCAGAAAATATAAAAAGTGTTGCCAAGGCAACGTCTTGCATTCCTCATTTAATTGCGATAAAAGAAAACTATGTCGAATAGTCGCAAAACTAATATTTTTCTTCTAATGAATTAAAACAAAAATTTAATTCTTAGCTACAAATGTATTATCAAATCATATGCAAAATTAAATAAAATTTCGTTTATTAAGCCGCAGTAGTTTTCTATTATCACATATTCAATTGTACAGACAGACAAACAGTTAAACTCTTGACATATTTCATTCAAAATCTGATATTGATTAATACTTTAGATCTTAAAATTCTGCACCAAAATTATTTATAAGCCTTTTATGTTTTATAACGTTCGTTTACTATCAAAATAGACAGATATACTTCCCTAGAATTAATTTCGTTCAAAAGTTGAAAGAAATCTATGAATTTAATGTAGATGCCATATCTCAAATTTCATCAGCCTAGCGCAAATTTATTTTGAGCTATCGGGTTCACATACAGACGGAAATACAAAAACATAATTCCAAAAGTGTGTTTTCTGGACTTGGAGAGGTTTAAAAACGGAAAAATTCATCAGAATCCAAAGTTTGAATTTTCTCTTGATGATTTTGATATTTTCTCTTTGTATATTTTGAGATGTTTTTTTAAAAAAGAAATTTATGTTTTTTTACATACTCTGAAAAGTAAAATTTCTTGAGATTAAATTTTAAACTCCAAACAGAATCCTAGACACAAAGATTTTGATAGAAATCTTAATATAAATTTTAAAAAAATGTTGATATGAATGAATGTATTCCACATCTTTTTCTGAATGTTCATGCCAATTTCGTATCAAGTTTTGTACATTTATTCTTTAAGACAATATCATGTGTGTAGTCAACGTTGCAAAGTGTAAAAGTTAAATTAAGTATTCAATCAATTAAAAATTAACCGAAATTTTGCTATTTTTCTGGAATAACTTCGGAGTAGCTATCTTTAAAAAAATATTTTGACGATATCTAAAAATTTTATCTATTTAGTGATATCAGATTCTTTTATGTTCAATTTTTCTTCAACTGTTATTAATTCTTTTAAATTTAATGCAAACGATTTTGAGATAAGGTAATTTTAATCTACTCGATGTCTATTTTTAAAATTTCTGTTTGATATCATTTGGTTATTTGTTTACACGTTTCAATGAGTCATTTATGAATCCTAAATATAAACGGGGAAAAAAACTGATAGATTCTTAATTTTCAAGCGTTTGCAAGTGGTTAAGGTTCAAAAGCAGTCAATTAAGTGGTGTGGTATAGTAAAATGATCGTTTGCATTATAATAATGTATGAAAAATTAATTTTTAATATAAAAATGTTAGTCATAAAATTATTCGAGAAATGCTTAATATATATGCTGGGAATCAAATAAAATTAAAAGAAATATATTAAACTATAATTTTAATCAGCTTAATAATGTATTCTATATTTTTATAAAGAATAATTGGAAAATATCTTATGAAAGACACTGTTGTTTAATTCTTATAGTATCATTTTCAGAACTCTAAGTTTTATTATTTTGTTTTGAATTTTTTATTTTAGATTAAAACATTTTCTGCTTTTTAACGCATGGATAAAAAGCTTTTTTTCCAAAACTTTTTATTTTTTATTGCTTTTTATTTTTCAGTCGTTAATATATTTTATGATTCATTATTATAAATATAAAACTTTTTATTTTTGTTTTCTCAAAATCACTGTTGATATGTTAATTAAATAGAATAAAAAAAAATAATTTCAAATCAACAGCCAAATAAATAGTTGATATTAAGAGCCAACAGATGGCGCCATAATTGTAAATATTTATCACTTTATCGTAGTTGAATTGACTAAAAATAACCGTTTTCAAATAATTAATGAAGTAAATTTAAAGCACTGAATTTTTTCTTGTTTTAAATTTCTAATTATACGATAAAAGTTGTGAAATATGAATTCTTCCTATCGTTTATTAATGGATTATAACATTCGTATGAAGAAAGATTACTTTAAAAATAAAAATATATTTTGTCTAATAATTACGATTTAGAATTTATATAAATTTTATGAATTCCAGTAATAAAATAAAATACATGAAACAATTTTTTAATTTTTAAAGAACATAATACAAAGGATTGCAAGTAAAAATTTCTCTATGTTTTTATTAATTTTGAATTTTAATGTATAATGGGTCCTCGGTAGTATAGTGGTCAGTATCCCCGCCTGTCACGCGGGAGACCGGGGTTCGATTCCCCGCCGGGGAGGGCTTTTTTTTTATCTGCTATGTTGTACTTGGGTAGGTTCAATAAATAAATAAATTGATTCGTGTAAATTAATTTTGCAAGCTAAATGCTCTTTGGAATTCAAATATTTACAGCTAATTTTTATGGGCAATCATTCAGATTGCTACTATTTCACACACGTTTCATAATATTTATTTTAAGTTGATTTTTTTTATAAAAAAAACTTTTATTATAATCGTCTCGTTTCATAAGTTGTTTGCCTATTTTCAAGAGTTGGCTTCTTGAATGAAAATGGAGTATTGAAAAGTCTTCCAAGTTGCGTTGGGATAGATAGTAAAATTTCACCTTTTCAGATACAGATTGTTACATTACTACAGATTGTTTTATTTTTTCGCCTAAGTTTTTTTTTTTTCGGCCTACGAATTTTTGTTGACGCCACAAACCTCATTCCCAAAATAACATCATGTTCTGACATGATAAAGAAAATTCTGCATAGGGACAGCCTAATTACCTAGTGCTATGAAGCATACTTTACGACCTATTGTCATACCTACCAAATACACATAAAAATATTCATAAAAATCAGTCGAGCCGTTTCGGAGGATTGCGAACACTAACACTGTGACATAAGATTTTTATATCTCAAAATTTTTTTTAAAGAAATATTATATAAAGCACTTATTGGTACTTAGCGCATTGTTGTCGCAGAAGAAATTATTTTGTAAATATCGTTTGAAATAGCTATCTTGTTTTATTAGGAATAATAGAAATAATGATTCTTATTTTCTGGTCTATGATGAAATTATCCATTGAAATTAAGTAATATATTAAGAAGAAGTATGATTAATATTTATTCTATTTTTTTAAATTTCAGATATAATTATACTATGCCTATAACCTTCGTGCAAGCGCAAGTATAAAATTGGTAAAGTTTTATAGCAGTGCATAAAATACGAGGAAACCAACATTCATTTTCATATACCATCTTGGAACAACGTTGTAAATGGCAGTTTTCACCTCAAAATAATTTAAGTTCTGGGATCTAATAATAATAAAAACAATTCTTTTGTCATATAATGTTTTTTAGAAAAAATTGGTGACCCTAGAAATACAAAATTTGTCATAAATTTCTTTTTTTTTTCAGTTTAAAATGTGTATTTCGGAGAAATCTGATTTGAAATTTCATTTAATTACGGATTTAGAAGAAAAATTCTTATTAAATTTTTGCAATCATTGTTTTGATTTAATCATAAAAAATATTCGTTTGAATTGTATATTGGGTTAAATATTACTTTTGCCAGATAATATTTTCTGAATTATTGTATACAAATGATTTTTATACCTTTTAAGGTTTGAAACATGATGTTTATAGGCTAACTCTGTCTATTTAGATGCAAAATACATGATAAAAATTAAATTGTTCAAAGTTTTATTTAAAATAGATTAAGGGATCTAGATCCATTAAATTTGATACATAGATTCTTGGATTGGTACATTCTTGGATAATAAGAGCTCACTGATAGGAGCCTCTAATTTTTAATTAAAAAAATTATATGTTTGAATTTTTATTTAAATAATTTCTGTATATATTATTTCATAACGTTTTTTTACAACACTGAGAAGTAAGCATGTAATATAAAACTTTTTTTATAGTCAATTCTTACATAAGTAACAAACAAAAGTTTTATTTTGAATACTTTTTATTAAATAATTACAATTAATATAAATAATTTATTAAAAAATGATTTATTTTCGCAAGAATTGAACTCGTATTCTTTACCTTCACTTAAATAATATTGAAATTCGTGCTTTTTACCGATTGAGCTACTGCCTGTCGATTTCAATTTGATTAAATCCAAGTCGATTAAAATCCAAGTTTTAAAAAATGTGTTTTACACTTGAGTGAATGAATAAAAAGTGTTTTATTAACAATTGGAAATTTGAAGAAGATATGTAAACATAGATAGGAAGAGTGTGAATTAATAGTAGGAATTAAAAAAAAACCCTTTTAAGTGATATCAATTTAATTTCTGATATTTTTTATTTTATAAAATCTCAAAAAAATCTATTTTTTAAATATAAGTTTTAGTGTTTGATATATATAAGTTTTAGTGCGAATATATTAAACACATAAACATGCGCGTGGTTATTGTTGCTATAATTATGAGCAAACTTTCATAATTAGTATAAAAATTAATAAAAATCCTAACAAATTATTATGTTGTAATATTTTGGTTAACAAGTTTAAATTTTCGTGAAATATTTTCTCTGAAATTTACATTTTTAAGATAGACTTTAAGGAAAGACATTAAAAAAATTAGGATAATAATTTAATGCATAATATATTGCCTCACTTTGAGTCTTTGTGATGAGATTTATATAAGTTTTATGGGTTCTACAAATATTTAATCTTTTGTTTAAAACTTATCAAACCATAATTTTTTTAAAATAGCCAGTACCAATTAATCCACGATGTTGCCAAATTTGAACTAACAATGTTTTTGTTAACGTTTTAACATTCGAATCAGAATGACATTTACGTGAAAAATGACTAATTCTTGTAGAAAGTTTCATAATTATCCAATAATTTATTCGTTAATGTGCATTTAAAAATAAACTTTTCTTTTTTCTATTTATTCATAGAAAGAGTTAGGTACAAATGTTTCGCCAAAGCAAACATCTGAAATAAGATTTCGCGTGATCTTTAAGTATTTGGCCTTTATTGATTCAAAAGATTTTCAGATTTTCATTTGGAACTCCGTATTGACTTTATTATGTTTTAGGTAAGTAATTATTTACTTTACACCAATTACTAATGTTTCACGGAGAATATTATTTGTTCTAAATTCGCTAGGATTGCATTAGTTTAAAAACTAAGTACCCAAAGGGGGAGGGTATAGATCAGAAAAAAAAAAATAGAATTTCCAATAACAACAGATTGCAAAATAACGACACAATGATTTGTAACTTTGGTCAATCAGTATTCGCCATTTTTTTAAAAGTAAACATTTGCAACAATAAATAATGTAAAAGAACAAAAAGGTCAAACCCTAACAAGGGAAAGAGCAAGAATGTGACAGCACAAATTAAACAAAAGAATTGATTTTAATTGCTTCAATTCTTTCAATCTTTAGTTCGAGAAAAATAACTTATTAGTATAGTTTAGTCTTTTTCCCTTGCTAGGTTTACATTGTAAGGATTTAAGCAAGTAAATAGGTCAAATAACACAATTAAGTAATAAATTAAAATTCTAATTTATGATTTTGATCGCATTTACGAAAAAAATTAGTATTTTAACATCAAATAAAATTCTTCAAGAATACAATTCAGTCGTAGAAGAATTGAACAACAGAAGAATATAAGAATCATTTAAAAAAATACAAGAACAATATAAAAAGAATTGTATTTACTAAAATAAAAGAACATAAACGATGGGTAAAAGGAAGAGGGAAGATTTCGTTAATTATATAGGATCTGTGCTTCAGAATTCTATGCTGACTGGAATACCACAGATCGCCAGTGCTGCTAATGCACCAAAGAGAATTCTCAGAGCGCTGGTTTTTGTTTTTTGTCTGATTGGATTCATTTACCAATCGATGGTTTTTATGAACATGTATTGGGAATATAAAACCGTCATAGATATACAAGTGGAAAATCCGAAAAGAGCCGAAATGCCAGCGGTCACCTTTTGCACCAACAATGGGTAAGTTTCTTTTTGTCTCATGTTTTCTGGATTTTTTAAAAAAATTTAGAACCTTATGTAAAAATTAAAGTTTTTATATTCTCTATGTATTCTAAGAAATTATGATGAGGAATAATTTTATATGATATCTCATTCGTTCCTCTAATTCTAGATGAAGTAATTAGTAGAAGATTATATGCCATAGAATTATCAGGATCTAATATGCAAATTAGAGGCAAACCAGAAATGCTTTGTTTTCGTTTTTAAAAAAATAAGATCTTCGAATTCGATATAAATGTACAAAAATAATTATTATTACGAAAATAATTATAATTATTATTCCATTATAACTTTTGGCATGGCTTCCAAAACACAAATCAAAGCAACTTGTATAGTCGAAGTACCATCAAAATATTTTTTTATTTCTAGATAAACCTGAAATAAGAAAGTTACCAAGTAATAAGTCTTTATAATACAGTATATAAATCAATATATAGACTGAATTTTTTTTTAAAAAAAACTTTAGAAAAAAAATGTGATACAGAACATTCTTAAGCAACAAGCGCCAACAGTTTTCAACCTGATTTGCTGGAAGATTGTTTTGAATTATGGTCATCAAATGCTTCAAACATTTTAATAATACAAGTAAGTAATTTGACAATTGGAATAAATTCTTTGTAGGTGTTACTTATAACATTATAGAGGAAGATTGATTTTTGACTCAATTTTCTCGGTTTTCGGCTTGTGGTGAACATTTTTGCTTCCTTTTTTGTACTTTATTACTTTCGTTGAAGATCACATTGAAAAATACCACGTTACGTCATCATTATAATTGGAATTTTTAAAAAAGAATTGGTGATATTTTTATTTCTTGTAACACTTAATATATTGCATAATATTGTATGATATTCAATAATATTGGCAATATTGTATAATATTGTTAAACGTTGAATAATATAAAATAATATCGCAAAATTTTGTACTATATTGTGCAACAGGCTATACTATCCGGGATTGGAATCTAAAATAACGTTTCCACACTAAGCTTTTCTCATTAATTTTTATTGAATGGATAAAATGGGTCAACAAAATTTTCACAGGCCTTAATTTTACGCAAATTTTGTAGGATGACTGATTTAAAAAAATATTTTAAGATTCTTTTATCATTCTCATGGATAATTCATAACAATATAAGTATCTAAGACGAATAATGTTATCCTGCATAACTCTTCTCGGAAAAAGGCTTAACTCATACGAAGACATTTGATCTAATCAAAGAATTTTCATTTTAAACTTGTTTCATCAATTTCCGAAGTGTTTTTACCAAATTTTGAGTTTGACTTAATTAGTTCTTTATTCCATCTTAAAGATTCAGAATTAAAAAAAAATCTTAATTAGTGGCAGTATTTTTTAAGTTACTTTAACAATTGCACAGAACTTTTGATATTGTTCCAACAGATAGTCATATTTTATTATGCCTGTATGATTATTACGATGGTGCCTTAATTTGAGATTTTGACCAGTCTCATTTTTTGACACATTGTCTATAGCAAATCCTTTAAAAAATGAAAGATTAGTATTAGAAAATACAAAGTTTAATGATATAGAATGACTTATCAAATTTGAGAAGATATTTATTAGTTTTTTAGCTCCTTGTTTTTCTTAAATAAGAATTTCATTTATAAGTTAATGCTTTTCCAGATTTAAGGTTTTTTTTTCAGTATTTTTCCATTTTATTACGTTATAAAGCTTTACATATTTGGCTACTATGAAAAATTGTTCTTGAATTTTTTGTTTCTTAAATCTTTTGTCACTTCTAGTCTTTAACTGTAAATGAAAATAGACAAAAGATCCGTTTATTCATTATTAATCAGAGATATTTTATGAAAAATTGATAAAAGCAATACAAATATGTAATTTTAGAAAGCATCCTATTAATGATAACAAAGAATATAAGCTAATATCTTGGCTATATTATTCAATTAAATATTATAAAATTCAAGTTTATCTCATTAATGTTTATTTTTTTTTAGAATAATGACAAGCAAAGTATGCGCTGATTCCAAATTCAGCCATAGATGTAAACCGGTGACAGCATTTGAAGACAACGAATTTTGTAACTGTATGCCGAATTTTTGCATCGATGGAGTTTTACAGAATTACACGGTAACCAAACGATCTTTTTTTTTCCCGCTGAAAGCAATAAATTAAAAAAAAAAATCTGAAAAAGTATCAACCTTTATTGAATATATAAACATACTGAAATTAACAACAACCAAACGATATTTTTGCTGGCAGGCAAATTTACAAAAATGATTTACAGCTGTTGCTGTTTTGGAAAATAAAATATTTTTTCAGTAATAATTGTTTTTTCTTTTATATATTTCGCATTGTAACAAAATTAAATGCCTGTTTTAAGCGGATGTTATCGTTTCTATAATTATAAAGATTTTTTTACATAAATAATAAATGAACGATAATTTCTAAAACATTATTATGTTATGATCTTTCGATTTTAGAATTCGAATACCCTTTACATTCTTTTTCTGATTTTTACAATTTAAAAATAAAAAATAGTAAATTCGTGAACAATTTTTAATTTGGAAGAATATATTAATATTAATTTTATAAAATAATCGAAAGAGAAAAAATTGTCGATTTGAAATATCAGCCGTCATGGCTCGCGAAAATAATAATAATAAAAAAAAAACGAAAGCTAAGTTCAGTTAGCGAATATCAGAGAAATAATGTGCACACTTAGGGAAAGAAACTCTTATGATAACCTCAAACTTACCATCAACGTTGATAAGACAAATTATTGCGTTTTTTCTACCGATAGACGACGCCGAGCTACTTTTAACGCAAACATCAAAATTAATGATTTTCGGATCAACAAGGTTGACCTGCCAACCTATCTGTAAGTAATCCTTGATCCTGAACTAAGATTCACAAAGCATATTGAACAAACTGGTAATAGAGCTCTGAGAAAACTAAATATTCTGAGAAAACTCTGCGGAACAGCATGGGGCTCAAGATCTCAAACTCTAAAAAGGACTTATTGCACAGTTATTAGACCAGTCCTTGAATATGCTGCCCCCATTTGGGCTCCAGCCTCTTCTTCTATAAAGGAGAAAATAGATAGAGTCCAATATAGAGCTTCAAAAATCATTATAGGTGCGGTTTCCTCAACCAATAACGAAAAGGCCGAGCGAGAATGTGGACTACCTCCCCTTGAGAGCAGGCGTAAACTTGCCACCATCAAGTTCACAAACAAACTGCGTTGTAATAATGCAGATCATATATCTACAAGAGTATTCAATAATTGGAAGAAATCAACAAGGCTTAAACGTTCCTCAACTCTCCAGTTAGATTCAGACACTAGAAAACAAGTCAATTTGGAACACTCCTCTTTAGATTTCCTTCAGGAGCCCATCTTTCCAAGGAAACCACCAGATAATACCATGTTTGGTTTGGAATTATTACAGACTTGCTCTAAAAAAGAAGATTCCAGTGTTCTCAATCAGAAAGGACTTGAAACAATCGAGAAGTTCTCTCATAAAAACTTCGCTGTCGCCTATACTGATGGCTCATCAGACAAGTCTCTGAACAGTGGAGGTGCAGGAGTGTTCATCTGCTATCCAGATGGTAGATATCACAAGCATAAATTTAACACTGGCAAAATCGCCTCCAACTTCACTAGTGAAGTCTTGGCGATCAGAGAAGCTCTGATCAACAGGCTTTTGATTCGACAGAAGGTCTAACAATCTTTTCTGATTCTAAATCAGCCTTAGAGGCTATCAGAAATGGACGGACTAACATCACCTCTGATGTCATTGACCGCCTAGAACAGTTGAACAGCAAGGGAAAATCCTGTGTCCTGCATTGGATCCCTACACACGTCAATATTGAAGGAAATGAGTGTGCAGACTCTTTGGCCAAGGAGGCTAGAGATCTCGCTCATGAGTGCACCACCATCACACTCGCTGACGCTAACGCAGTGGCGAGACACAGAATCATGACTCATACGTTTAAAAAACCCCTGATTACTAAATATGATAGCCCCAGAGATATTACATCTACAATAGCAAGGCTTAGAACCGACCACTATAGAGGCATGAAAATCCATCCAGACAAAACAAGATCATATGTCCTTTGTAAACATTGCCCTGATGTCCAGCTCACTCCTGGTCACATCCTGGAATGCCCAGCGGTGACCACGAGTATTTTGAAGTTGGGAATGGTTCCGATGAGGAGCGCTTTACAGGAGATTCTGTACAGTCCCGCTGCACCGCTGCTCGCAGCGGCTGTGATCAGGACTTTCGGTATAATTTGATGTCACTGCAGATCCATGAACATGAGAACAACAACAACTCTTATGATGAGCGATATAACCGTCTTTCTTTAAATCGCATTGCAACTGAATTGCGGAGACAGAATGAATCTTCCGAGGAGCGAAATGATTGTTTGTGTTTTGTCTACGGACATACATTTTTATCTTTGTAACAATCTAAATATCTCTGAATGTGTGCTAAAAAATTGTTTTGTAGCTATTTTTGATAATTGATGTTGCGTAACTGGCCCATGTCATATCGAGTGGAGGCTAGACTTAAGTTTAAAGCTAATTTTTCTTCTTGGGTGCTATGCCACAGGCAACGCTGTGCGGGTACTGCTAGTAATATGTAAATATCAGCCTGTTTAATTTCAATTAACATTTTGAAACGTGAAGAAAAATTCATAAAAAAATCCCATCAGTATAGTTCTTTTGTTGAGCTTTCCTCTACTATGTAAAAATCCTTCATATTTTGGCACTTAATCATTGTGAACATCTATGGTTATATAATTATTTAATCGTTTTCACAGGTACCATATATGCCCGTCGTGGATGATCTCTCGCATTCCGATTACGAAGAGTATAAGCCGTACCTCATGCCACTCGACAAGCTGATTGCACGATGCTACACCGACTTCAAGGAATTTGCCGATGTTGAAAAAGACTGCGAGTAATATTCTTTTCTAATTTTAATAAAACATTGTAAATTTCTTTTAAAAGAATAACTTTTGACAATGGATTGTTCCTAACTATTAATTACATACTTTCAATGTAACATATGTTTTGATTCAAATCCATCGAATATAGAATTAATTTTTCTTGTTGAGATTTCAGTCAATAACAAATGAAATTGCCGACATCATGGTACACGGATAGCGCGTCTTTCCCTTGATCTGGGCATCTTGGGTTCGAGTCCCGGGCCGAGTGTAGTTGCTCTTTATCTGTTCTATTTATGATATGTTTGAATGCCCCCCCCCCCAATGTGCAAGCGAATGTGATGCGTGCGAAGCTGTTCTGTATGTGATGTGTTTATGAAATGTGTTGTCTACTTCTGTAAGCCTCGTTTGATACTTAGTGGTGAGAGAGGATTTCTAAATGTTGAATAAAAAATGAAATTGACTGTATATTGAGAATGAAAAACAAGTGAATCACATAATATATTTTTCTATGCGGCATTGAACATAGAGCTGCGATTACTAGATTTCAGCCAATCACAGTTAAAATCAGCTATTCATAGAGAACTCAAAGGTGTCACCAGTGGTTGAAGTAACATTAACTTATGATTGACTTCTAAGTATTTTAACCCTTCAGCATACGCGCGAGGTCATTTTGACCTTAATTTTCCCGGCATTTACTTATTGCCTTATTGATTATTTGTATAAAAATAAAATATGATCAGAATCTGTGAATGCATTTCCGTATTCATTTACATTTTCCTCATTTCCTTCATATAAAAGATTATTTTTGATATAAGTAGTTTTTAGCCTGTATAAAAATGAGGGACAAATAAGAAAAACTGCATTTTCCATAGAGTTTAAATCTGAATTTTTTCTTAGAAAAAGAAGCCTTAGCATATCATTTTGAAAACTCATATTCTTTGTCTTTCATTATTATACGAGGGCAAACCAAAAAGTCTTTGTGCCTATTTTTTAAAAGCCAAAATACGGTTGTGAATAAAGGCGATCATATACATTCCCAGCAGTGAACATACCTTGAACCTTACCAGCTGTATCTGCCTTTTACTCCGATGAGCGGCGCTGCTATCAGTCATTTAAGATGGCGGTTGTTCTTCAGACGCCCACAGATTATGAGCAGCAAAGTGTTATTCGTTTTCTATGGAGCAAGAAACAACCGCCTATAGCAATTCACAGGGAAATGCACCCCACTTACGGGGAAAAGTGTCTCTCTTTGAGAAGTGTTCAATGGTGTTGTCGTGAGCTTCAAAAAGGTCATGAAGACTTGCATGAGAATGAGTGTTCACTGGGAGAATATGGAGCACCCATCTTACAATCCAGACCTTGCCCCTAGTGGTTTTCGCGTTTTCGGTCCACTGAAGAAGTTTCTGGCCGGATAGGGATTCACTTGTGACGAAGAAGCCAAGAATGCGGTCCGACGGTGGTTCGGAAGACGGAAGAATTGTATCACAGGGGAATCTTTAATTTAGTGCTGCAATGGGACAAATGTCTGAACCGGTGTGGTGACTATGTGGAGAAATAATGAAGGTACGCAGTACACTACGTATATTTGTAAATATTTGTATGTACCTGTTTTTGGAGAATAAAAAATAGGCGTAAAGACATTTTGATTTGCCCTCGTATACCACTGACGGCACCCGATCTGCATCCAAAGGGCGGATCATGCAATGATCTTTCTAGTGATTCAACTAACCATGCTGGGAAGCAACTTTACAAGCTTGTTACAATATATTATATAAGTATACGATGAGTGAGAATGTGAGCTCATAGATTTTCCCTTGTATTTGCAGACTTAATTACTACCAAAATATTCGCTGCCCCAAAGAAGACCACAAAGTCCTCTACGCCTGCTACACCCTGCACACCCTCATAGGACTCCCGGAGGGCGTAGAAGAGGAAGTGTCGACGCAAACAAGCAAGTTATATTTAAAATTATAGTTAATTCCACTAAAATATATTTATATTTCTTCTAAAAAGTATGTTCAAACTCTTTCTATGTAAATGTTACTTCGTTAGCAAAAATATTTTTCAATATTCGTATAACATATTTATGATATTATAATATCCTCAAGAGCCTACAGCTGGCCGACACCTGTATTATCCTCGATTTTACCGATATATGGATTTTAACGGATAGTCGTTCCTCTTAACAGCACCTATCGAACTGGAAGCAAGTGTTAGATTTAACGAGCATTAACATTCTAAATACCATCCGTCGACTTACTGCAAAGCACAACATTCACTTTCAGTGGGTCCCTTCCCACATCGGACTTGAAGGCAACGAGAGAGTTGACGCCCTTGCTGTGGCGGCTACCACTGATGAAGTTAGTAATGCCCACACTCTCACGTATACAGAGATCTCCTCAATTGCAAAAGTGGAGACAGATAAGCTTTGGCGTGTTCCTCCGAATAACTCCTGGAACTTTAGAGATTGTTCTGGAGGAGCCCCCCAGACCACGGGCGATAGAAAACAAAGTACAGCCCTCTCCCGATGTATCAGCGGACATACTAAAGGCCTCACTTTTCACCTGGGACAAAAGTATTTCCCGAACTGTCATTGGTGTAAGAACGCTCCAGCTTCTCAGACTCACATTTTAAATTGTCTAAATTTTACAAAGCATGACATACTCGCTGACTCAGAACTATTTATGGACTTTTTGGAAATATTAGGTTTTATGGAGATGGTGTAGCCCTGCTGGGCCATCTGAGATTAGTAACAACCTCAACAACAACATATCGAACAATATTGGGTACTTACATATTATACCGTCCAACGTTATCGCCGAATTTGAAGTCATCGCCAAAGAGTTTCTAAACTGCCAATTATGGCAATCCGGCAAGGGTTAATCAGTTGATCTATATCGCCAAATTTAAATCCGTCGCCATTGAGTTACTAAACCTTTGGCACTCGTTGGCGAAGACGGTATAATATGTGAGTACCCAATAAAGTTAAAGACACTGTATAACATCTTGTAATAATAACGCACACTACTTCCATAATTAAGAGACTCTTCTAGTATTTCTTTACAATAGGATGTTTATACTACTTCTTAACTAAAAGGTCTTTATTATAACTTCATCTTAAAAATATTAATATTAATGCTATCATGTTAATTCATATTTAAAAGATCCTTTCTTCATATTTTTACAGCCGAAATCATCGTGCTCAATTCCGTTCCAGACGAATATAATTTGAAAATAAAAGAAGCCGAGTTTCAAATTTCGATTCACCACTCAAAGAACATCTTGAATCCTTATGATTACGGTCATAGTTTAAAAAAAGGACATACCAACATGTTCCGCTTGACAAAGGTAAGTCAACGAAAAATATGCAATAATTCTATAATTTTCTTACGACTAGCCCCCTTTTTTTCTGTTTCTTGAATACCATATTTCTAACCTCCTTCAAAGGAGGAGTTATATGTATATGGGTGGAGATTCATTAATTTCAATTTCAATTTTTTTTAAATAGGTTTTTTTCAGAAGTAGTGGTTTAAATAAATTTATGGTAACATTTATATAATTTTATAATATATAATGCCTTTCTTTTACGTCCTTAAAACGAACGAGGCAAGGCATCTGTTAATCTATTTCAAAAGAAAATCATTACGCGTTTAAAAAAAGGAATAAAATGTTAATACTCATATTCAGATATGGGGCACAAAATGTTGTAAAATTGCAGAAAATTTTAGAAAAAAAAAATTTCTTCTGCAAGCGTGAATATTTTACCAAATATATTTTTATCGGGACATTCTTAAGCAAGTTACAGAAAATAATATAAATATTTAATTAAAAAATTATGAACAAATAAATAAATTGTAAAATTGATAAAATTTACGATCGAAAATTTAATCATGTGAGAACATTATTATTTTGTTAAGTCATTATTTGTCTTAATTACTTTAAGTCGGTAAGTAATTTCAACCGATTTGAAAAAGCCATACTGATAATAGAAGGTCAATCTTTAAAAAAGGCATCTGCTTTCAAAGAAGCATACTTATTAATACTAATGCAATACTGGTAAAGGCAAATAAAAATATATGCAATTAAAAAATGTTGATGAATATCGCCACTTATGCATTGCCTACACGATTTCGAGTTGCCTTCAATTATTCAAAACTCCCTAACGGAAACAACATCATGTTTTCACATGATAATAAGTAAATTTATATTTTTTGCAATATTAAATTTAGGAAATTGCTTTCTTTTATAACAATATTGGCGCAAAAGGTAGAAATAAAGGAAATATCTATTTGGTAAACACTTTTCTATTCCATTTTTTTTATCGATTATTAAAACATATGCAGATGCCACTAACCTGCTATCCATTTCTTAACAAGAAAAGGCATATTTTTGACTTACTTATGACAAGAAAGTTTGTTGAAGTGATTACAAGTTTTGCAGTCTAGAGGTGATTAATATATTACAGCCTTCAGCTGCAATACATAAATCACCTCTCTTTTTTATCGAGTGTATAAACAGTGCTTTTGCGTTTTACAGACGGTGAAAAGTCTGCTCCCTCCCCCGTACGAAACTAATTGCAAGGATTATCTAACAGAGTGGAAGAGCAGGGGAGGAAGAGGTCCAACGAACGAAAAGGTGAGTAGCGAAGAAACATCATTGATATAATTCATTTATCACGGCTAAAATGCCTTTTTTATTTAGAAAGAGCTCTTAATAGTTTTCTTTATAGTTTCACGCCATGATAACTATAAAGTTAACTAGGGAGAATGATCTTCATGGAACTTTCTCGAAAATTCCATAATAAAGAAGATATTTTCATCTCCCCCATAAAATTGTAAATCTATAGCAAAACTGTGAATGCACAAATGTACTTGAATTCATTGAATTTTCTTCAGCATATATCATAGTTTTCATGCTCTTTTAAGTTAAATTCGCTTTTGTCTTCTGTAATTAGTTGCGATTCGTCCATTTGACCAAAGGATCTACTGCAATTGCATATGTTGTTTTGAGAAAATGGGTCAATGTTTCCTCCTAAAAATTTCAATTTGTTTTAAGGAATTAAAAATAAATTAGAGGTAGTTATAAACTAAAAATTTCTCGCTCACGCTTTTTTAAAAGCAGTTATTTCTCTTCTAAACTAGTATGGGTATATAATATTTCAATATAATAACTGTTTATGAATGTTTATAATACAAACATTCTAAATATTCGAAAATGCACTGATTTTAGGAATGCATTGAAGAATGCCAGAGGAACAGCAGCATGGAAATACTTGGTTGTATAGTTCACATGCTGAAAGGGCCTACAAACGAAAAGATATGCAAACGTAAGGGTTTTTATTTCCTACTATTTACACTCTCCTTTATATATATATACATATAGTTCAAATTTTCAATCGTTAATAAAAGACTTTTTATTCATCTACTCAAGTTCAAATGCATTTTTTTCAAACTGGTAGTGGATGGCACTTGATGTCAATACTGTTTTTTCCAAGTATTAATACATTAATTAAATTTAATTAGTTTTTAATACTTTAAATACAGTTTTAGCAGTTTGTAATGAAAATTCAAGTTAACAGGCAGTAGCTGAATTGGTAAAATGCCAGGATTTCTGTATTTTTCACATGAAGATGAAGAATGCATTTCTTGCAAAAATGAATATTTTTTTGATAAATTATGTATATTAATTATAATTATTCATTAAAATTAAGTGAAATAAAATTTTTCTTTGTTTACCTAGACAATTGACTTAATTTTTTTATACTGTTTATTCGTAAAATTAAATGGCGTTTCAATTTACAGTATATTAATTTTTATCGTTTATTTTATGATTTATTTTGTATTTAATTAAGGCTTGAAAAGTCAATTAATAATCTTTAAAATAATTTTTCTTTATAATTGTCAGAACAGGGATTTTATATCAAAAGTAATAATGAAGAGTTATAGAATGAAATAGAAAAAAAAGAGACTACAATCTATCAAAGAACAATTTAAAGACAAACATATGTAAAATACAAGAAGAGAAATAAAATACAGCATGAATTATAATATATAAAAAGAAATGAAAAGAAATAAGAAACATAATATAAAATAAAGAAATAAAAAAATAAACAATCTAGCTTCGTTTTTTATATGTTTTTCCAAAATTTATTGTATCAAACTTATTATCTAAGTGTCACAAAAATTCATTTCACCAAAAAAAAAATGAAATAAAAAATAAATGCAAAAAAGTGCATCAAGAGTAAGTGACAGTTTTGAAACTTAGTATTTCAACAGCAGATTACTTTTATTATTAAATATTTAAAGTAATAAACCACAAAAAATAAACAAAAAGTAATTTTTATAAATAAAATAATAATAAAGTAAAAGAAAATAGTAGTTCAAAAATTAATTATTTCAGTGAACAAGTGGTTTTAACATTTCGGATGAAGTGATTTAGTAATGAAACTTAAAACTATAGTAGTAAAATTAATTTGTCTGAAAAAGTAAGAAATTTTTATTATCTTTATTTGAAAGGATTATGTATAAATTCTTCGAACAAATTAAAGACATAAAAATTGCGCTTACAACCACTGCAGATAAAAAAAAGAGTGCACTTAAGAAAATTATACAGAAAAACGAACTTTTCTTTTTATAATTTTTGTTTCTTTTTCAATAGGACGTTTTTTTAGCATGAGAATGTTTATAAGCTGAAACAATGCTTGATATGGTATGCAGATGTAAAAATCATTCAAAAGCTCTCAACAGAGTAAAGTATTATTTATAAAGAAAAAATAGTTAATATTTTTTTAATAAAAATTATCAAAGAAAAAGTTTTTCAAAATTCTACTTATTTAAAATTTAATAGAAATATTAAAACTTTCTTATAGCTTCAAAGTATATTATTACAAAAATACTATTATAGCAACACTTTAAAATTCGAAAAGTTTAGTTTTATATCTATTTTATTTTCATACAATATTTAAAAAATTGTAATAATTTTTTAAAAATATTTCAAAAGCAATTTTTTTGCATTATTTACTGTGACATTCATGTTGTGTCAACATGGAATAAATTTTTTTGTATTTGCTTGATATTTATTAAAACACATACAGGAAAACCGCAAATCTTCTCAGCTTTTCGATTTTAATGGAACTACGGAAGACAATATTTGCATCAAATTTGGAATGAATCTTTGGAACGTTGATCCCAATGCAAACTGGTGTTCCTGGTCCTTTTATGTTATTACTGTTTGTATATGCCTCAGCTACGATTTTGTTGCCACCACTTCTTTATATTATATATATATAATGTAAAACATTTAAATGATTTGTTGAGAGCAGATATCATGGAGAAGACAGGTTGAATTTTTAAGTTCCATTTATTTTATCATGGGAGCAGGCATTATTTACAAGTGAAAGCGACATGCACAACACAGAACAACACAAAACGAATTGACGAAAAAGCTCATCACTTTTTATCCCTTTTATTTTATGTCTTCCGATTTTAAGTGGGATCTTCGACACGACTTCGATCTAGTCACATGTACAGTTCATGCAAGGGAATCCTAGGGATCTTTTAGAGGAATTTGTTGTTAGCAAATTTCTGTCCCTACACTTGGAGTGTGGGAAAGTAGCCGGTGTTTAGCTTTTCAACAATTTTACAAAGCTTCTGTTGAATTAATTAACTAGAGCGAGTGGAATGGATCAGGAAATAAGAGAATATTTTAGAATTATATTATTATGGGCTAAATTAAGATAAAGTTTGGAAATTAATTAGGATTATAATTAAGAGTTTAAATTATATATATATATATAAATATTGTGGAATAAAAAGTCATTATCCAGTTTATTGTTGTATATTCACAGTGCACAGTTACTGAACGATATGCTTTTCTATGTAAAGAAATACTCAAAATAACATAATTAAAATTCTGGCATTAATATTGTTATAGAGTGAATTTTAGATGAAAAATCCTGAAACTTTAGCAAGTTTCAATGTTTCTGACTAAAAGTTTGAATATCCCGTAGATTTTTAAGGAAGATCCTATAAGCTTAGAAACCTAAAATTCGATAACCCTAACATTCGGATTTAAAAGTTAACCTATAATTGTATAGTTGTTTTGTTATAGGGATACTGGATACAGTAGATTTTATTATTATATGCTTAATTTCCCGGAAATGCACTATTTTTTTTATTAATATACAGTAGTTTTATAAAGATAAAAGATTCTGATTAATCCTTTTTTAATGCATTTCAGTATATCCAAGCGATGAACGTGTTCTTCAAGCAGCACATGAATGTGCGGTTAAAAATTGTAGGCCTGCGTGTTAGTGAGTATTGATTCCTTTTCCTTTATAAATGTTAAGATTTCCTTCATTTATTTTACATTTTTTTTTAATAAAACTTTGTTTTCTCAATTGGTACAGTTTAGCTTTTCAAAAGCGACGAATCAATAATCTTTTAAGAATTTATTTATCAATAAATTGAAATATTTAAACAATTTTGATTCCATACAAGTGGAGCCATCTGGTTTTAAATATATAAGTTAGATATGAAATGAATTTCGCGAGTCGTTTTAATATTTTAACTTTGTGTATTTAAATTATTTATTTACGTAACTGTTTAGAAACGTGTTTTTAAATATACTTTATTTTTTGTGTAGTGAAGAATCTTATGAAGCCACAAAGGATGTTGTAAACTTCGACATCATTGTAAGTGTTAATAATATCAAAAAAATATTTCTTGTTAATTTTTAAGTAGATTAATTCTATGAATAAGATTTGTAGATTGATGTTTTTTTTTTGCTATTTACTTAATATTAAAGAGTGACTGTAATATTTGGTAATGTGTTTAGCCGCTTTACACGATCTGTGAGTTCATAGGGTGTTCATAGGGTTGTGTTTAATTACTTTTAATTTCTTTGTTTATAACTTAATGCTTATGAATCTTTGAAGAAAGCATTTTCAATCTAATATTTATAGTCAAACTATGAGAGGTATTAGGATATTCTGTTATTTTCTGACCTATTCCATTCCATTTGCTCTAGTTAATTAATTCAACAGAAGCTTAGTAAAATTGGTGAATCAGCTAATAGACGAGATTCCCACGCTCTGTGTAAGAGGATGAAAATTGCTGACCAAAACAAAATAACTTTAAAAAGATCCTTGTATTTCCATTTGCCTCTTATGCACGTGTCATGGAAATCCTCACCGTAATCTGATTGTATAAACTCTATAAAAATATTTTCCCTATCCAAATCTTAAGGTATTTAAGTCCAGGGACAATGTTACTTCGCCCTTCTTTACGCTTCTGTTTTTCTGCTGCGCTGTAAATGGACGCGGCTTGTCCGTCTACTTATAAATAATGCCTGCTTCCCGTGATGGAATAAAACGAGCTTAAGTGTTCAACCTGTCTTCTCCATGATTTCGGCCTCTGCTCAGCCATCTGCTTTAATCAAATAATTTAAATGTTTTAGATGTATATATCTTGTATCTTATTTAAATATCTTATATCTTATTTAAATGTATATATCTTGCTCCAATTTTCAATCTTTAGTAAAATACTTTTTATTCATCCACTAAAATACCTTTTTTAAAACTTGTAGGGGATAATACTCGATGTTAATACAGTTTTTTAAAATATTAATTCATTGTTATAACATTTTGTATTGAGAATTGAAATCAACAAGCATTAGCTCAATCGGTAAAATGCGATGATTTCAGTATTTTTCACGTGAAGGTGAAGAATGCTAGTCAAATTTTTGCGAAAATCATAATTTTTTGATGAATTATTTATATTAATTGTAATTATTTAATAAAAAGAAACTGAAATAATTTTTTTCGTTGACCTAAGTAGGAATTGACTTAATTTTTTTTAAATATTACTTGTTCCATGCATAGATGAGTACGATTTTTCACAGTTGAAAGCTGATAAGAGAAAAAAAAATGATACAGGGAAAGGGGTTGAGTATTTAAAAATCTCTTATAACTACATTTAATCCTAATACTTAAAAAAAAATTTTTTTTTCAAAATAAAACAGCAGAATCTGAGTTTTACGTTTCATCGATATTAAAACCTTTACAGCAGCGATTTCCAAATCTTTAAACATTTAAAATTGAATCTACAGCAACTTATTTCATACTTGTCTTATTTTGGGGGGCTATGAATAATAGAAGCTCGTACTTAATAAATATTTGTCGCAAGTGAAGGTCGCGATACGAACCTGAGACGCTAGGACCAGTAGCCGAGTAACATGACCATAATACAAAAGTCGACATCGGTATCGTAGATGTTATCTGGCTTATAAGGCTAGCGCCACATATTTATACAAACTGCAAAATATTTATTATGTCTGCGAAATTAATTCAAATTTAACTGAGCATTCATTTCGAAAAGAAATTTCTGATCAGTTAAGCGGTATCTGGACACGAATTGTTTGATTTTTTTTTCATATTCGCCGGAAATATCATAATGAGTTTTTATTTTAAAATTCATTCCATCAAAATTTTGAAGAGTTTTCTCTCACTTACGTACAAACCGATATAAGCTGAAATATTATCTTTACATTTCCTTTATCTTTTTATCAATTATAAAGCGGCTGACATGTCGTTTGACCTTCTCATAAAAGAAAAGAAATACACAGAATCATTTTAAAGTCAGAATCATCTGCAAATTTTATACAAGAAATAAGACAATTATCTCAAACGGGAAATAAGATGTTTGATGATACGAGCGATTGTGTTTTCCCTGAAAATATGGCGGCATATGATTTATTACCCATTATATGAACCATTATATGATATTTTTGTATTTTTGTGGCATTAAATGATTTCGATATATTAAATAGAGAACTTCGTGCAAACAATGATATGAAACTATGACTTGTAACAGATTACATAAAGAATTTTATACAAACAATATTGTGACCTCCATTGACTTTACATTTTATAAGGAAGTTCCTGCAAACAATGATGTGATGTCATTTAATTTAAAGCAAATTATATATGTAAGTTAACACAGTATTATGATGTGACATCATATGACTTGAATATATTTTATAGGGAATTTCATGCTCATTATAATGTGGCGTTGCATGGAACAAGAAAATTCGGTTAAAATGGTCATTAGTGTGTCCCCGAGTTTGCCGCCAATATGGCAACCTAACTCAACGCTCTTGTAGTAACCCTAATGATGTTGTGTTTACTTCTTCCTATAACGGTTGAGTTGTACATCAGCTTCAACTCTTTTTAATGAATTTCCTATAAATAAAATTTTCTTTTAAATCCATTCTTTTTGCGTCTTTGTCTTTCTCAATTATTTACTGTTCATGTTATCTACACAGTCCTTATATTCACTGTGCTAGCGAAGCTACTAGTTTCCCTCTCCCATGGCTAGCAAAGCCGTAGGATGTTTTTTTAAGTTAAAAAATTCTTCCCGGTACCTTCAACAGATGCCGGAAAAATCTGTTGAAGGCACCGGGTTTGAAAAAAAATAAATAAAAAGACAATGCTTATCGGTAAAAAAAATCATTATTATATTCCAAAAAGTGGTAACCATAACTATCCCATAGAAGTATTTGTTTACTTTGTCCGCCATCTTTATTGGCGACTTGGCATCCTTGGCACTGTAAGGGGCACACTAAACGTAACTTTTACCGAAAATTCCTTTAAGTCTATATAAGAAATGTTCTATATATTAAAATAAATAGAATGATGTGACGAGATATGATAGAAAACCAATTATGCGGGGAAGTTCATGCAACATAATAATGTGACGTCATATGACTTAATTCAATTATGCTGATAGGTTCATACACAAAATATAGTGATCTTAAGTGACTTGAACCCATTATTAAGTTCAACTACTATAGTGGGAATTCATTCATTCCGTAAAGAGGGAAAATGTATAACTGCAATAATAATTAGACTTAAAAATATATCACAATTTTATTTTTAAAAATACTTTATTGGGGAAACGTTAAATAACTAATCATGAGTAAAAGATTTAATTGAAATAAAGTAACATTTATCTACCAAAGTATGAAATGGTCGTTAAAGGCTACTAGCAAATAAATAAAAAATAAATTAAAAACATTTAATGTAAATAAATGTTGTTTATGAAATGAAGTAAATAAATAATAATCATTAAATTGCTAATTTTAAAGAGAATGACATAGATAAAGTTTGAAAAATATTTGTAAACGCCATTTAATATATTGTGGAATTGAAAGTAGAATATCAATCTTTAATGATTTAGAAATAATTATTGCATACCGACTGAGATGGACATTTCTGTATCTAGATGATTATTTAAAAAGCTCAATTCAGATACCAATGAATTGGTTGAAGAACTATTGCAACTATATATACGACATTTTTATTTTAGATAATTAATTTTTTAAAAGTTAATAAATTCCTTTAATTTATTTTGTAATTTTGGTATTTGATTTTGTATATATTGTAAAGCTGCAAATTTCGAAAAATTATTTAAAAAATTATTTTCTTGTTTCTACAGGGAAATTGTTATGACATATTTGGAGACACCTTCAGGTAAGTAATTTGATAAAATAAGCTGGACTTTTATAAATATTTTTACCGAGATTTTCATAGCATTTGCATCAATCAATGGAAATTAAAGGCATAGAATCTATGCTATAGCTGCAAATGTTTATCAAGCCGTAGAATTTAAGTTACTACTATTAAATGTAGTTATCATTGCATTGAATCTTTGCTATTGAATTAAATGTAATCAAGACATAGAATCTATTCAATAGCTATTGCCATTAAATGTAGTTATCAAGCCATAGAACCTATGCTATTGCTATTAAATGTAGTTATCATAGCATAGAATCTATGCTTTTGTATTAAATGTAGTTATCAAGGCATATTATCTTTACTATTGAATTAAATGTAATCAAGACATCGAATCTATTCAATAGCTATTGCCCTTAAATGTAGTTATCAAACCATTGAATCTATGGCATTACCATTAAATATAGTTATCAATGCATAGAATATTTACTATTGAATTAAATGTAATCAATGCATAGAATCTTTGCTATTGAATTAAATGTAATCAAGACATAGAATCTATTCAATAGCTATACCCATTAAATGTAGTTATCAAACCATTGAATCTATGGTATTGCCATTAAATATAAATATCAATGCATAGAATCTATGGTATTGCCATTAAATATAAATATCAATGCATAGAATCTTTGCTTTTTGAATGAAATGCAATCAATGTATAGAATCTTTGCTATTGAATTAAATGTGATCAATGCATAGAAACTTTACTATTGAATTCAATGTAACCAAGACCTAGAATCTATGCTATTGAATTAAATCTAATCAAGACATAGAATCTATGCTATTGAATTAAATCTAATCAAGACATAGAATCTATGCTATTGAATTAAATCTAATCAAGACCTAGAATCTATGCAGTTGCCAGTAATTGTAGTTATCAAAGCACATAATCTATGCCATTGCATTAAATGTAGTTATCTTTCATTTACATCTAAATTTCACTTAAAAATTGTTTTATTTTAGTTATTTATTCATTTTTCCGCAGCTCAGTCGCAAGGGTGGTGATAAAACTCGATGGATTGCAAACCACTTCTTACACTTACAGCCCTAAGTATCAAGTAAGTTCTAAGATGTTTTACTGCATAAGAGTTTATGATTTATTTAAATTCTTTATTTGATCACCTTTAAATTCAGTATTGTTCTAGCAACTATTTGAAATGATTTCTTTCTTTGAATTTTTACTTTCTCCTGTGAATCCATGGGTTACCTCACCTCGTAATTGAGGATAAATAGCTTTCAGCATGTGGTTGGTTCTCGCTGCTCTTGTGTACACACGGAAAGATGGGTGTCAGTCTCCTCCCATCGACGACGAAACGTACTTCCTTAGGGAAGAGTTATACCGCGACTGGTTATGGTAGTTAGACTGTTTTGCAATCATACAAAATAGCTGAACTCGAAACTTCGAATAAACTCCGTGTTTTAGAATTTCTTAAGTGCGAGAAGAAACATTGTTGGAATTATGTATGTCTCTTTGTCTGAGAAACGAATAACTAAAAAAGGCTTTAAGCTAAATGGTTGGCATTTGATATATGATTTTAACGTCAAATGGATTGATTTTTACCGAACTTTTAAAATGCACAAGAAGAACGTTGTAAGTTTGTGAATGAACGCAATAATTTAAAAACATATAGATGGATGAAATTCGACGTATTTATGTATGTAACGTTTTGAGCAAAAAGCGCAATAAGTTGCTCGTTTGTATTTTTGGAAATAACTAAATGCTGAAACTAAAAGAAAGAAAGAAAGAAAAAAAAAAACGAAATGGTTGACTCGAAATTTTTTTCATACTCTCTAGTAAATGTACTTGTGTATTATTAACCGAATGAAATTGCTCGTAATTAGTTGCAAAAGCAACACTAGGGCTTTTTTCGGTCGAACCTAGGAGCTCTATTATGAATCCTGGTCAGACGACGAGGATGACACTTGAGCTGACACCCTTGTCTCCATTCCATACCAGCAAAAGGGCTTTTGACCCTGACGGCTTTAACGTGCTACAGACCTCCTAACACTAAGGTGCCTCGTTGGACTAAGGTCTCGAACCTCAAACCCTACGACTCACGAACCGAGACCTGACCACAAGGCCACATTCGACGGCCACATAAAAAGCGGAAAAAAATGGAATGTGTATTTTGGGCGCCTTTTGTCTGGTCAAGTAAATCGAAAATTTTACACAGAATTAGAATTGTATTAAAAATTAAAATACAATTTTCATATATTTAAATAGATTTGCTTTTAAAGCTATCGCATTTACGTGTTTTCGAAGGTACAGACAACCAGACCATCGAACCCTTGACGGATTTGGTACAAAATTTGATATATATATATATATATATATATATATATATATATATATATATATAATACTAAACTCGAACATCAATTTTTATTTAGCTAGATTTTTATGTTTTGTAGCTGTAGGGCTCACTTACTCTATAATAGAACTCGATTGATGGACAGACTTCTTGAGAAGTTTCTTCAAAATTTTATCGAAATCTACAAATTTGAAGTAGAGGCCATATGTCTAATTTCTTTTGTCTAGCGCATGGAGATTTTGAATATTTGTGAATGAAGACAGACGGACAAAATAAAAAAAAATATTTTTTGAACTCGGGAAATTCTGCAAAACAGATATTACACAAAATATTTTCTGTAGTTTGTATACATTTCGTGTTTCAGAAAGTAAAAATGGGTATAAAAAGGTACACTGTTTTTTTTACTAAATTCTGAAGCACAAAACATTCATGTATGAAAAAAAAAGACTATTTTTTAAAGCAATCCATGATTTTTATGCTAGTGTGATTGCACAAGTCTCTCTCTCTCTGTCTGTCTGTGTTTGTGTGTGTGTGTAAACTAATAGTAAGAAATGAAAAAAAGTGGAACGAAAATACTTGCTGATTGACAATTTTTTAAAATTAAATTTTACACTCAATTTGCTCACAAAATTACCACTATTTAAATTCACAGAAACTTGTTGAATACTCCGCATATCTTAAATTGTTTTTATCTGTTGTAACTTTTACTTCCTAATGACTCAAATATAATGTTTGTATTCTTTCCTCTTTTCAGAACATCGAGACCTTCAGTTACGTTGGCGGTTACGTCGGTATGTGGCTCGGAATATCTCTCGTCGCAGTGTTCGACTTCTTGGAAACCCTGGTGGTCATTCTGAGATATCCCTTTCGACAAATCATGCAGCACAGGGCGAGGAAACAAAGAGTGGAGCAGATTCGAAAGTTGCAGAGGAACGTGTAAGGCGACGGCCAATGGAATGTTTTGAAACAATCTCAATTCTCAGAACATCACATTATTCGATTTTGTAGCTACAGAGACTGATAGAATATTAATGCATCTTAAGCGCAAGTATTTTAGCACATTGCAATAATATGAATTTGTAAAAGAGAAATGTAGAATAAATATAACTTCTGATTGAAGTGATTGCTTTTTCATTCAGAAAATATTTCATTCGAAAAGCCGCCGATTCGAAATTATTGAATATTGATGCATCTTATATCATTAATCCAAAATCGTGAATCGTTAATTTGAAAAACTGCTAATTCGGACATTTTGTATATTGATGCCTTCTATATCCTTAATCCGAAATCGTTAACTGGAAAAAATAATTCGAAATTTTTGTATATTGATGCCTTCTATAACCTTAATCTGAAAACATTAATTCGAAAAACTGCTAATTCGGACTTTTTGCGTATTGATGCATTCTAAATCCTCAATCCGAAATCGTTAATTCGCAAAACTGCTAATTTGGAATTTTCGTATATTGATGCATTCTAAATCCTCAATCCGAAATCTTGAATCGTTAATTCGAAAAACTGCTAATTCGGAATTTTTGAATATTGAAATAGGTTAGAACTGGCATCTTTATAAAATAAAATATTATAACTTTAAAAGAATTATATATATATATATATATATATATATATATATATATATATATATATAAACTTCGGGTATCTCAAAAATGGCTCAAATGATTTGGGTCAGATTATATATTTAGATAAGGCTATGATTTTAAATTTGTCTATATAAGCGTTTTTATTGGAAAAAAATCTGAATTTGAACACATACATACAAAAAAATAATTTTTTAAATAATTAACTATTAGAGTTAATGAACTTTTTTTTTATTTGCTCTCATGCTGACAATGTCATATAGCGCCAACTCGAACCCTGTTCCACCATGGTAAAGCAGAATATAATGTTCAAAACTATAAGCAATAGTTATAAACTGTCAGATGAATATTGCAATATAGCAGATTGTATCGAGTAACATTTTAAACTAAGAGCATTCATGATTTTTTTATATATAATACCAGTTCTTATGTAGATAAGATTGAAAAATATTTATATGTAATAAGTATGCGATTCGCATCTAAATATATACTTTGTAAAAAATGCAACACGCACACATACACACAAAACCCTGCCAAGTGAAACTTGGTTTTCCAAATGATAAAAATATTTGAAATAACGTTGATTTTCTAAGATAAGAGAGTAAGTTTGCGATTGCAATTCAGTAATCATTGATCCTACCTGATACATGGCGCTCTCCTTATGAAAGTCCGACGAGAAACTGAGTGCAAGCTAAACCTGGACTCGTCGGAAAACATCACTGAAACCCACTGTCCACAATGCATGCTCTCTACTCCAGACTAACCGCAGGATTCAGTGAGTTGAAGTAAGTGGTACACATCAGATGACAAATATTATGACGTCATTACTTTGATTTTGATATAACGAACTGGAAAACTTTAACCATATTTTAAATGGAAATCTAAGTTATAATTAATTATACTTAAACTGTAAATATTTTCCTTATTTTATCATGTTTTGAATTTTCAGTGTCTATGCTTTTGATTTTTATCTATGTTCAGTAAAAGTTTCTGTTTCTGTGATGGCAACTTTGTAGATAAATTTTAGTTTAGAATTCTGCGTCATGTACAGCAATAAAAACCGCGATTTGAAACTTGAATTTTGAAAGTTGTCTTTTTTTTTTCGTTAATGAAGAATAGTAAGTATTTCGAGCATTATGTTATTCCAAACTGCCGATAGAATTAACACGTAAAAAATAATTCAAATGCTTCCTTTGTGTCATAACTATGCGGTTATTGCTGTGAAAACTTATATTGCACTTGCGAATAATATTAATTTTTTGCCTGTATTTCTTATACATCACTCTTTTACATTCTCGTCATTGTGAAGTACTATCGGTGTCATTTTGTGACTTCCTGCAATTTGCATATGATTTTGGAAGATACGTGTACTTATTTTACAGGAGATATACGTATTTTAGAGTTCGATTTTCGCTTGACTCTGAATTAACCTTAATTTATGGACATGAGTGTAATTGCAAAAAGATGAATGGACGTGAACTTGTCTGTGTGTTAGTGTGTGCATTCACGATAAACATAAACTTTATTGATTGCAATTGTGATAATCTAAGACGATTCTTAATTCAAATCAGCCTGCTGTGGTTTTATGAATGCAATAAAAACAATTTAAGTCCTTTAAAGATTGCACTAAATAGTTTAAATTTCACTTGACTCAACTTTTTTTTATTTAGTAGAAAAGAAACTAAAAAGATTTATCAGATTGCTCTCTTTCGGAAACTGTTTTAGAGTATTTGGATGCTAGGGAATATAGTATTGAGCATAAGAGTGTCCAGTTAAGTATGTTTAGTACTCCATAATTTTCAAATAATCACTGATGCTCTAATAACATTTAAGGCAGTATCATGGTTAAAAAATATAAAAACTACTAAAATAATTACGCCTAACGTCTTAGGCAGCAAGATCGAAAGTGTTACCATTGAACAAGTAATATGAAAAAAAAAAAAAAAAAAAAAAATTAAAGTCTATCTACTTAGGTCAACAAAGAAAATTTTTATTTTTATTACTTTTCATTAAATAATTACAAATATTATAAAAAATTGATCAAAAAATTATGGAGTTTCACAAAAATTCACCTTTACCTGGAAAATACTGAAATCCTTCATTTTACCGATTGAGCTAATGCCTGTTGATCACAAACTGCTAAAACTCTATTTAAAGTATTGAAAATTAATTAAATTTAAATTTGAAATAAAAATTTGGATAAATATCAACATTAGGCCATGTATTACCTTATTACTATTCTGAGTTAAGATTTAATTAAAAACAAAAAGAATGAAAGGAAAATATGTCTAAAAAAGGCTTAACTAAACGATAGAGAAAGTATCCTTTAATGGTATGTTTTTGATAGGACCAATAAAAATAAAAAAAAAAAAAAATAAAAGAATATCCAAGCTGACATTCCCTAACATTGGTTTTTATTTATTTATTTATTGCATTTGTTTTAAAGCGTTTTCTTAATTCGTTCAACGTTTTTAAGGATAAATTTGAAATCAAAACTTGAAACAAAGACTTTTTTAATTTCAGCAAAAGATTGTATAAAAAAAAATACCCATTAATATTCGATTAAAATAATTTTTTTCTGATTTCCACAAGTTAAAAATATAATTATCATAAAATCCGAATTGTATAAACATAATTTTTTTAAAATCACTATAAAAATGTGCTTCTATGTATGCAAATGAAAGGATTTAATTAATGATTGTTAAAAAAACATATTTACGAAATATTTCCTTCAGAATTCAATGATTTAAAAGAGCATCCAGGTAATTAAGAATGCATGCAATATGTTCATTAAAAATGAAAAGTTATATTCACTTTAAAAACTTCTCTTAAGTACAGTGTTTCTTTGGTGTTTTAAGTACACAGAGGAAAGATAATTAAGTATAGCGAAAGATTAATTATAGTTTGTTCTGGGAATGAAAATCTTCACTTAATAAATTTTACATAATTTAATACATATCTATAATTTTTGTACCTGGAACCATTTTTCAAATTCCATCTTATTTACGGCTGTCTTGTTCGCATACACGTGGTCAAATATACACTGACAAAAAATAAAATAAAACAATACCCCCCCCCCCCCTCCTTCAAGATCGGGAAGTTTTGGAACTTGGAATTTCATCACTAATTCATCCAATATTTTTTCAAAAACTAAAAATTACGAAAGAGCTTAATATTAAACGCAGTTTAAAAATTAATGTTAAATGTAATGTAAATTAATGTGAGGGATTAAAAATTATTGTTTTGCTTCTCCCACCGATTAGTGTCATTTTAATCCGAGAGATGGCAGCACGATTGAAAATGATAATACTGATCAATGTGAAAATGACAACTAATTTGAAAAACAATTTTTAGGAAGAATTAAAACTTATTAAAAGTTTTATGGTAATTAAAAGCTGATACTATATCATTTATGTTAATACAGTATATTTATTTGTTTTCAGGTGATACTGAGAAATTTTTTAATTGAAAACTGGATGTTTTATAGTATATACTTATTTAAAATTATTATTTTCGGACCCTATTTTAAATTACTTAATTAATTTGAAATTTAGTCCAAAAATAGTTTCATTTAGATATGAAAAGCAGTTAATTATATATCAAAACAATAAGTAATTTTTTCAAAGTTTTGCGATTGATTTTTAAATTAACTTTCTTAATAAAATGTTTCAAATAATGGTGAAGTGAAGTGTTTTATATATGTTTATTTTAGCACAAATTAATATTTTGGAAAAAAAATGGAAGAAAATTCTGAAACAATAATGATTAAAAAATATTTTTAAATATAGCCATCATATGATTTCGAAAATTGGGATCTATTTTTTTAAAAAAAATAGATCCCAGTTTTTTAATCCATAGATCCCAAATAGATCCCAAAGAATGTAAAAGTGAGGAAAAAAATGTATTTATTTCTAATACATTGAATTTGTTTAAATTTTTGTTTATTTGTATAAAGTTATAAAATATACAAAAATAAAAACACGGTATACAACATCGTATATAAGAGAAAATTTAATGATGCAAATTTTGTTCCAGGTGTAATCGAAGCATTCTATAAAAATGATTTCAAAGATTAACTTAATAAATATTAACTTAGAAATTTTAGCAAATGTTATTTTTATGCCAACGCGTTTTCTTAATATGGTTTCAAATTTCACAATTACTACATTAGAAGAAGAGGACGGGCAAATTTGCTGCCGTTCTTAGCACTAAATTGAACGCCATTTGTATTCACAAAGCCAGTCAGTGTATTTCTTCGTGTAAAGCTAAAACGTTAAAAAAATCAATTGACCATCTAGAATTAAAATCTGTAATCTGATTCTTAACAATAAGATGTAATAGGGTGAAACCGAAAAAACAAGTGCTTTTCAAAAAAAATTCAATTGAGAATTTTTTGATGCAGTTTTTACTAGTTTGTGAAATTATTACATTCATATGTGTGTAATATATACAAAATCATGTCCAGCATAGAAAAATTAACTGTAAAAATAAAAATATCGACTTTCAAAAATGATTTTGATCTGAAAATTGTAACCTCTGTTACTGGACAACATCTACTCAATTTAGTATGATTGTGTTTCAATAAAAACATGATTTTTATATATTAACTTACCTTTCAGGTCCTTTGCCTGAAATAATAATTTTTTTTGATTAAAAAAATATTAATTATAAATAATTATGATAACTTCTTACTTTTGTTACTTATGATAAAATATGTATGACAAATTTTCCAATCTCTCCTTATAAAACCTTCAGAATATGATTAATTTTATGTTAGATTTGTAGAACTTCAAGAGTTTGTTTGTTTGCAAACAAGTATTGACAATTTGAAAGTGTTATTATTAAAAAAAACTAATAATTAGTTATTAGTAACAGAGGTTACACTCAGTAACAGAAGTTACACTCGGTAACAGAAGTTACATGCAGTAAGAGAAATTTACAGCGAAGTTTCAAGTAACTTATTTATTTCGCATCAAATAATTTATTTATTTTTCAAAGACTGAAATTGAATACGGAAACTTGTAAAACAATCTATCTCCCTTTATGACTATTGTTGGCATTGGCAAAATGTCTTTTATTTGCTCAAAATTAACATACGCAATGTCTGTATCAATTGCTTTAAATAAGGTTCCTGTACCATCACAGATTTTCAAGAACATCACCCGTACTTCACCATCATCTTCCAGATCATCCTGTGTTACTGCAACATAATAAAATTTCATAGTTTTCTTTTTAGATATGAACTCAACAAGCAAAAATGTTCCTTTATGTATTTTGTTTGCAGTGACTTCTCTGTCATCATTTTCCATTAAGACAGGTCCAGGCTGTTCTAAATGTTCATTTGGGTAACTAGTCTTATCTTCTACTTCATTTTTTTCATATGCATGTGTTTGTAGGTCGAATTTTTGGCATTCGAAGCAGGAACAAAAACCATGCTGCTCACCACAAAAGCAGCTCAGATCTCTATACGATAGGCTACCAGCTTTATGCACTGTACTTATCTGATGGATTTTCATCGTTCCTTTTAGTATTTTTAAATTTATGGGTATGGATTGCTGAATGAAATCTATATCTTGTTCTTCCACAAAAAATATCTTTATTTTTGATCCCTTCATAGCTTCACAAAACTGGTTTGCATCTGTAATATCTTGGCCAAAAGAAACGAGTTTATCAGCCTTTCTCTTTAGTGCAGCACCCACACCATCAGCTGCTCCTTTACCATGGCCAGCCTCGAAAAAGTTCCATGTGGCTCGTTGAAAACCATAATAATATAATTGATTATTTAGAAGATAAAAATTTTGCTTTTGACGATACTGGGTAGTAGGTCCATCTGAAAAAAAATGAAAAACTTTGATTGATGGCAATGTTTTTCTTATCATTTTAAAAACTGGTTCCAAATGTGCCCATATTGCAGCAGGAGTATGCCTTCGATCTGAAGAAATGCTGCAAAAAGATATGGGTTCAGACTGGCTACAATAGAGGACACCTGTATGCAAAGTTACTTGGTTTTTTGATCCACCAAAATGATAACTTTGGATCTCTTTTCCCATTTTGCATGTGTAATTTTGTGAAAAATCTATAAAAATCATAGCTTCATGAGTCTTCAGGTTATCACAACATTGTCTGTAGGCAGCATATTGGTGTTTAATATTAAAAGCATGTTTGCAAAATTTCTTTAATTCCACCTGACATTTTTTGCATAAGTCTTCTTAAGATCCACTTTTTTTATTATTTTCTTCTCCCCTGTACTACTTTGTATCTCTTGTAAAATCCTGTTCCACTCAAACCAAGTAATAATATTATGATCATTTTTCTTATTCAGTGGTACTATTTTCGAAATACAGTTATTGCATTTCCTATACATGCAATCTTTCTTTGCTTTGTCGCATACAATTAAAGAAACAAGATTATTAATGTCGGAATCAGAACAAATTTTTAAACTTGCCAATTTCATGACCTTCATATTTACATTTTCGTGCAGTTCACAAAGACAAGAGTTTCTTTCACTATTTGTAGGATTTACTATATGAAAAGGACGACAATTTCTAAAAGTCTCATAAGAAATTTTGCTTCTCTCAGCAACATACTTTTGGTGAAGACCTTTGATTGAATCATTCAAAAACCTTTTTTGCCTTTTCTCCTTTTTTTTTTTGGTTTTTGTTTCTTTTTTACCAGATGTTGCACGGCTGTTGTCATCACGACCAAAGAAAGCCTCAACAGCTTTTTTTTCTTCTAATACTTTCTTTTTCCTTCACAGCTGAAGTTTTTCGAATTCCTCTTTTTAATCCTAAATACATTGCCAATGAAGGTCGTATAATACGATATTTTAACAATGTTTCTGAAACTACTTGCTTAAAGTTGTTCTTTTCATTTGTTGAAGATTTAGTATACTTCTTTTTTATAGCTGCACTCATTGCATTATGTAAAAAAAGTTTCCTGGAAACTTTTTGTTTTGCATCTTTGAGACCATTACGAAAATATTCATGAACAGTCTTTTGAGTCAGGGAGTTAGGTGTAAGTTGAATATCAGGTGTTTTAAAAATGCTCTGTGAAAGCTTTACCTCCATGCGCAGTGCTCTTTTGCGATGCCTATTTGCCTTTCTTTTTTCTGTCTCTAATAGTTTTTTTTTAACATTTGGTTTTCTCTAAATAGCTTGGATCTATCACGTCGCACCTTTTTTCGACCAAGGTCTGCTTTTTTGGAATTTTTTGAAGGTACTGGTGGAACTGCATTTTCTGCTATTTTCTTCTGCTTTTCTCGGAAGAGCTTAACTCTTTCTCTGGTGTTTTTTCTTCTATATCTTTTTTCTCTTTCTGTAAGATCATTAATTAACTTCCTCTTAGAATGATATCTGTGGGAGAAAATAAATTGATATCAGAATAATCCATTAGATGACATGGTAAAAATTATAGTGAAAGTAATGTATTTTTACAGCTTACGATATGCCTGATAATCAAAAATCATACTATGTAATCATATATGCCGTTTCTATGAAAAATTACGTTTATCATTTGTAACTAATACCATTTATTTTTAAGTTAATTATATACAAAAGCTCCAAATATTTTATATCATTTATTCTTACCTTTCTCTGTCTTTTAATTTATTCTCCTCTTCTTTCTCTGGGTGCATCAAATGCCTGCGTTCACGATATAACTGCTGCTTCTCAGCATTTATAATTTTGTCACCATTCTTCTTAGGATGCATTTTGATACCTGAAAGTATTATTGATGTATCATCAAGAAATTATAAACTATAACTAGACCAATATATTATATTTATAATATAAAGTACAATTTCCATTATATTTACCTTATAACATACTTGAAATTAACTTTCTATGCCACAATAGAATAAAATTTTACAATTACAGGCAAAAAATACAATTTGTTACACATCTTAGTAGTACAGCTAACATATATACCTAAAATTCAACTTCTAATGAATTGCAGAAAAATACAAACTATTTACTACTGAAAAGTGTAATTTCTGTTACTTGTGTGTAACCTCTGTTACAAATTAAGTGTAACAGAGGTTACATTTAAAGGGGAAAAAATCACTAGTTTCATATATTCTTAAAAAAATGAACAGAAATTGTATTTTTTATATAGATTTTATCTTATTTAATATATAAAATGAGAAATTTGAGCCTTTAAAACATTAAATAAGTATAAAACTATAATAACAGAGGTTACACAGAGAAAACACACTCACCTTGTAATCAAAATCTTTTGCCTTTGAACCACCACATGTGAAGAAGAAATTCAAAATGGCACTTAAGTTCTCTTATAGTTAGTTACCTTTGCCTGCAATATAAAGTGGTAGTGACCTCTGTTCGTGGATTTTGAAGTTATTTAATTTCATGAAAAAGGATTTAGTAACAGAGGTTACAATTATCATGGGACAAAAATAAAAATTTAAAAAGTAGTTTAAAAAATAAAGATTTCAATTAATCTGGAAATTTTTATAAAACTACTAAAGCTATTAATCATTTAAAAAAAGCTAATAATTTGGAAACTAGTAAAATATTAAAGTATATACGCTTCAAAGTTGGGCTCATGCTCATTGAGACAGCTTGTTTTGCCGCTTATGAAACAAAGAAATAAAGCAATATAGATAAAATAAATAAATTTTAAATATAAACTTCCTAAAATATAAATAACTATTGTTTTTTCTAACTGATAAAACAAAAATCATTGTTTTTTACCCCCTATATGGGCTAGAAAAAAATTGTAAAGTTGTGTACATGAAAAGCACCTGTTTTTTTGGTTTCACCCAATAGCTGCAGATATGAATCATGTATGCTTACATCCATAAAGCAATACATGACTGACTGCAAAATAAAAAAAAATAAAAATTTACTCAAAGGTGGTTTGGAAAATTATATGCTTCTATCAGCATCTGTCATCGATCGTCGCTTAAGTTCGGAGACTAAACAAATCATTTCAGCTGCCAAAGAAGAGATCACGTGATCAACTAGTGAAAAATAAAAAGCAAAGACCTTGTTCAGGTTTCCGACATTTGCAATAAGTACCTTCTGTGAATCAGTCAGAAGTGAAAAATTTCACTTTCTTTCTAGTTTCTCATTATTTCTATAAGACTTGTATATAAGATTATTCATTATAGTTGTTTTATTGCATTAATAATGCAAGATTTCGATTTTAATAATTTCTTTCTCATAATCTTTACAGAAGTTTCGTTCAAATTGAATTGGATATTTATTATTTTATTTTTAAATTAGCAGACATCCTTTTTAAAATTCAAATATGTTTAACTTACACAATAAATTGTATTTCCGATGTGTAAATAGAAAATTAAAGTATTTAGTTCTTTTTATCAAACTTTTAAAAATAAAATCGTCTGCTCGATTCAAATAAATAATTATTCAAAGAATAATAACTAACTAAGACAAAACAATAAAATATTTACTTTGTTCTAAAACATAGTTACAATTTATTTTTAAAAGTTATGAAATTTTATTGTTTCTTTATTTGCAGTATTTCACTTCTGAAATTAAATGACGAAAAAGGGGTCTTGGTTGTAAACTCAGACTCCAATGGCATCATTCATGACAGTGCATCATTTTGATGTTTTATTCGTTTTGCAATTTCGGTTGTTAAAAATGCCTACAGAATGGTAAAAAGATGTAAATCAATTGTTTAAAAAAGAAATTAGACTCAAAACGATTATGCATATTTATTTTTCAGAGTAATAAGCAAATCTTTATATTAGGCAAATAATTATTTCCGAGCTCAAAGGGTTAATTTCGATCTTGTTTAACTTGCCGTCGTTTGTTCTGTTACTAAAGTGATTTGCATCTAATTCCATTTCTAACAGCAAAGAAAAACTTCAGAAAGATTCTGTAATGAGTGCAGAATATTTTTTCATCCTTCAGTAAAAATTAAATTTAAAAAATTTGTTTTAAAATTATTTGCTTTTATTCCTCATATAAACTCTTTTTTTTTGTCGCAAGTCTGTTTATACTTTTACTTTTACAATAGTATCTTTTCATTAAGATCCATTTTGAAAGAAAAATAAAGTAAAAAAAATTGATAAGGATTTACTTTCTTCTGATTTCTTTTTTTTGTACAAATCTCTCTTTTTTTTGCTTAACTTTCTTGTCAATTTACAATTTAATACAATGAACAACGAATTTATTTTCATTATACTCAATTATTCATAATCATTTTTATTTCTTCTTTAATGTTTAAAAGCCCTGTCATATAGTAATACCTTTAGATCCCTGATAAGATGATAATCACTAGGTGCGTGGTCTGGAATCTATGATATATAAATAAATATCTTCCAACAAATGGATTTGATATGATTTTGAAATTGAGGTGAGGCCTAGATCTTACATAGTTTTATATCCGAACTTAAGCGGCGATCGATTACAGATGTTGATAGAAGCATATAATTAAGCAATCAGCTCAAATCGCAGGGTAGATAATATTATAGTTTAAACGCGACACCTCTTTTTTTTATTGCTACCTTGTCTACTATTAATTTACTTTCCCATCAATAAACCAAAGTGTTTTGGTCATTGAAATCCAGTCGATTCAAGGAATCTACCGCGGAGTAGTTAAATTCGAAATTCTTAACTTTCGGAATGTTGGAGAAATGTTTTAAATATATGCACTTTCACAAGAAGGTTCAAAATGACGGTGCTGTTGTTTCTAATGTGCCTGATGACTTTTTTCTGCCAGTAGAAGACGTCAAAACAAGTGTATAATCGTTAAGGTCGCGGGTCATTATTGTGGGTAAATGGATTTGTCATGGCCCGAACTCGCAGCTTTAGGATTTGTCGCTGTGTAGCATAATCAATAGACAAAAGGGATCGCTTGTGTCTGGTTTAGTTTAGCTTAGTTATATTAACTTCCCGTTATAAAGCAACACTAGGTCAATTTTGGGACGGACCTCGTAATTTTGAATCAAAGTTCAGATAAGGAGGAAGACACCTGAGCCGGTCCCCCTCTCCACACTACACCTCACCACACCAACAAACGTCCTCTCCACTGATGAAGGACGTTGGGCCCTGACGGATTTAAGGTACAACAGACCTGCTTACAAAATTGTTCTTAGTTGGAATCGGGTCTGGAACCTGAAACCCAACGGCTCCCAGGGCGAGACTGTACCACCAAGCCACCAAGGCATTCGCTCGTATTCGGAAGTTATGTTACGTGGCTACAAACCCTAACGTTGCTTGTTCGGTCTTAAGGCAATCTAATCAACCACAACAATGGTAACCCGCTGAACGTGATTTGAACACGCAACCTTCTGATATGGATGCGATTTCGTTTCCTTGCAATGGGATCTTTACTTATCCATATCGTTCCCAATTACTTAAATTTAAATTAACCCTTATAATCAGATTGAAACAAATAGTATTAGACCAAATGAAAAAAAAAAGAAATTTTAAATTCAACGAAAAAAAGAAAAAAGAAAGGAAAATATTTACAATAACTCCAAAGCTTCTGTGATGGGGGGGATAAAATGAATCAGCATAAATCTAAAATAATATGAATTGTAGATCTTAGCTTATTGACCTTTGTTACAGTCCAGTACAAATTTAAGTAAAAATTACGTGAAACCGAAATAATTTCTTCGATAGTTCTTCATTAATTCATCAATGCCCTTTCTATTCACATCTCCCCCTGCCCCCATATTCTTGGTCAGGCATGTAATATCGTATATTAATTTTTTTCGGAAACGCCTTCAACAAAGATATCTGGTCGAAGATTCTTCCATTCAGAAATAAGGGTTTCCTTAAAACAGGTGCTTAACGCAAACTAACATCCGAGATATAATCTAATTGTATTTGACACGACGATGTCTCTTTGTCACTCGTTCTTCGAAACATCACTTATTAAGAGAGTCATTTTTTATATTTTGCGTAATGCGAATCAATTATAATTGCACAACGCAATTATTGATTGATGTTTGTTAAGCGTGGGTTAGATTTAATCTAAAAAGATATCCAGAAGAGAAAAAATTAATTCGCTTTTTTTTTCTTCAAAGTTTGTGAAATAGATAGTATTTATATTTTTCTACTGATTATT
>JAOUZG010031473.1:4856997-4875400 GCA_026289955.1 Argiope argentata | reverse complement strand
AAAAAAATCTTGTGCCCCCTTGACTTTAGCATTGAAGTTTTTAGGCTAGAATATTGGTTTACTGAGCTTTTAAGCCATTGATATGGAACGCATTTTTTAAATGCAATTTATGCACTATTTGATAAGATTACAAAAGTTGAATGTAATGGAATCACCGAAAATAAATTCTCAAAAATTAAATTATATATATGTCAATCCTTAATATATAGTAATCCATTATCTCATAGAATTACTAGGTGTTTTGTTAAATAACTGATGATTAGTTATTATCTATTTCTTGAAATGTCTGAAAAGCTTTATTATTTGAGTAAAGAATCTCGGGCTTTAACTGTAATACGCATACAATGAAATAAAAGTGTAGGCATAAGCGAAAGAAAACATTTTTTTTTCAGTTTTTTGTAAAAGTATGCGATTGTGTTATTTCAAGGAAAAACGAAAGCAGTTCGAATTTATTTATTACAATAAAAACATTGTTAAAAAATATCAAATTACATTAGAAAATTTAAATAAAAATAAAAATTGTACGAAAATGAATTTGGTATCACTAAAAATGTATCGAATTTTTTTTATGGTCATTTAATTTATAAGATGGCTAAAATTCATTTTATCTCGATAAAACTTTCAAAATTCGTAAAACACCACAGAATTTCTTAATTTTTAAGATATTTTTAAACATTAAAAATGTAAGTGTGATTTTTTTTTTTTTGAAATTATAGATTAGAATTCTGGTTCTTAATAACCTTGAAGAACACGTCTTTCAATTTCTGTAAGAACAAATAAATAAATGAAAATTATAAATTTATATTAATATACAAATAATATATTTGAATAAATAGAAAGAAGAATGCTAACGATAACTTTTTTAGTATCCATTTCATTTATTATAAGCTCAAAACCAAATAAAAACTCTTCTAAATGTTCGAAATATTTAAATGCCATCTTTGTCTCGTGAGCTTGTGGCTTTGCTTACAATCTTCGAATGCGGTTCCCTCTCGCTCTCTTCGCTCTTTTCAGCAACATTTGTCGACAGGGATATCTCAGTATGACCACAAGAGTCTCCAAAAAATCGAACACTGCAACGAGGGATATTCCAAGCCACATTCCGACGTATCCTCCGAGATAGCTAAAAGTTTCAATATTCTGAAAAAGGACAAAAAATATACGTTTATAACATTTTAAAAGAATATCAGAAATATACTGAAGAAAAATACTTAAGAATATACTTAAGAAATTAATGCAATTTAAATAGTAGTACATTTTTAATATAAACCGAAATTATTGTGGGAACATATACATCGCTCAAATAATGAGTTGAATTCAACTAAACTTTCATGCATCTTTTTTAAAGATAAAATATAGTCTCAATTTGTCGAAGTGGGATAGTTAATTAAGTTTTCAATCAATCAGGTATTTACAGATGTTTTTCTTTTTCACCAGTATTTTCGGAGCAAATTGTTTCAAAAGAAATATTTTTATACTATCTTAAGATTCAAATTTTATTTTTTAAACTCTATTAATTTCATAGCTTTATTGTTTCTTTAATTTTTATGAGTTTTGTAAAAATAATTTTTATGAGTTGAAGTCAAATGAATAATTAAATGGATGTAGGCTATTTTAGAACGATTACTTTTACAATTCTGTTTAATTTTTAAGCATTTTTCATTCAGAAAAGAATTTTTTTATTAATAAAATTACAGACGATAAAAAAAGAGTTTGGGTATTATAACACGTCATGTGGAATGAGTTTTTGAAATGAAAATTAAAAATATGTTTATGGACATATTGTAATTTTATAGAATGTCCGAATGGAATATATTTATTTTTCCGCTTTGATGAGTAATTAAAATGTTGCTCTCAAAAACGTTTTAATGAAGTGATAAAATGATATGAAAAAAGTGTAAAAATGGTTTAATGAATATTTGAAGACTATTACTTAATAATAACTTTTTTTCGTACAAAACTTAAAAATTTCATTCCGAGCAACACTAGATATTTTAGCTTGTTGTTTAAATATATTTAATAGTATGTTTAAGAAGATTTAAAAGAATTATCTGAAAAGTGACCACATTTAAAAGAGCCAGAAAAAATATTGTCGAAAAGAAAAGCATACGCTAATAATCAATCAATGCTTGCTAGAAAATATTGAAACTTACTTGATATTTTGGCATGTAGGTGTAAGTCGTGGTTTGCATTCCGTCCAATTTTAACTCGACTTTTGCGTTTGTACTGTAAATAAAAAAAGTAATAGGAAACAGTTTAATAACTGAGTCCAAACATAATTATAACTTCGATTATGTCTCAACTGTGATTAAGTTTCAAAATATAATTTTAATTCCATCGATTTTATTTCTTATACTACGTACTCTTTTAAATGCGTTCTTCATTATTAAAAATCATTTTTAATTATAATATTTTATTTTTACTTGAGGAACTTCATGACTATATTTCTTGGCATTTATTATGAAACGGAAAGTAAACTCAAGTGGTAATAGAAGCCCATATAATTAGATAACGTGGATTTAACTGCATAAAAAGATCAACTAGTAAGTTCGGTAACTGAAAAATTTCGGTCAGAAAATAACAGGAGCATACGATTTGATAATGCAGCTTTCTGATTAAGTAGATATAAAAATGAACATTTATTAATTATGGAACCTAAGAAAATCCGGTAAGAAGTTACTTTATTAATTAAAGAACCTTGAAAAATCCTGTAGAATATCTAGCTGGGAGATAACTGCCTAGATATTCTACATTTTTGACAAGCTGTATAAAAACCAAAACAGCTATTAACGCTGGCGTCCCAGCATAGAGGTTGTGCAGGTTCGAATCCTGACTAGGTAAGGGATGTTCTTTTGTGTTCTATCTGTGAGGTGTGTCAAAGTGTTCTCTCCCCCCCCCCCTACAGAAAGAAGGAAGGGAGGGGGCAAGCAAATTGAATGCAAGATATAACTAAGTTGTACTCTTGGTCCTAGTTCGTGCTACTGAAAAAACAAGAGACGCTCACTCGGTTGAAATCGTTGACTGTAAGGGGACATATAAAGTGCCGTATTCACAACAACAGCATTACCTATAAAGACTGGCCACTAAAAATTTCTTGCTTTGGTATAAAGAGATACATAACTAGATATTGTAAATTTCTTATATGATAGATTAAAATGACGAACATCTGTAAAATCAGGCACCTAAAAAATTCTAGCCAGAAAGTAGATTTGCATATCTAGATATTGCAGATTTCTGATTAGCTGGACAAAAAGATGCATAGATTAAATTTGGCAATAACAGAAAGAAATCTTTAGTGATTAATATCCGGATGCGACTGATTTATGAAAGCAATTAAGCCAATATTTCTTTTAGATTACTTTTTCCCAGCCGATTGACACCAAAATTTGACATAGAATTGTAATTATGATCACAAGATAACATACAAAATTTCATTTATTTTTCTGTTTTTACTTAATGTTGCTATTATTGGTTCTTATGGCGTCATAGATAAGTTCACTTAGTAGTCAGAGATTTAAGACTAATCAGGTCTTTTGTTTTGTAGAAGCACCAACTAAGGGCAAATGTACGACATTCGCTATTCACTCACCACATTCGCTTTCGCAGACCCTTTTTACGGGGGGAGGCACTTTTACACGCCTTACGGATAGAACACAGAATAACACAGAATGGGAGTCGAATTCGGCAACCCAGATCACGAAGAAGGCACGCTACCCTTATGACAGGACACCAGCTTTGCTTAATGTGCCTACATGCATAGTTGGAAAAGTACAGATTGACAGAAGACGATTATATCTTTACAAAATCCTTCAAAATTTTGTAGGAATGTATACTTTAAATGCTAAAATTGTGAACTATATTTCATTTACATAAACTTATACTTTTGAATTAATCACATTTACATGTATGAAGAGCCAGCGTACTGGCATAAAGCTAGAGCGTCTTCATCGTGATCTAGACACCCCGGTTCGGGCATGGTTTTTCTTTATCTATAAGGCCTTGTGAATGTCCCCACTCCCATGAAAAGTGGCTGTGAAAGGGAATGTGATCGCTCTCTTGGCCCTAGTTGGCATTACTTCAAAAAGAAGAGACTCTCATTCGGCTTAAAATGGCTGAGGGCCGTCAACACGCTTGTCCACGGCAAGTGCCATTTGTAACAACAACAACACATGTATTAAAAAATAAAGATTGATAAATAATCAGTACTTTGATGGATGGTTCAAAAGATGAGCTGCAATAGTAGTATACTACTATGGGGAGGAAATCGATAAAAATCCTTGTGAAATTATCGAACCATGCCACAAGTTTCCAGGCAGAAGACGACCATTGAATATTGTAAAAGGACGACAAACGGACAGAAGTGCTCCATTTTCAGATTCTCTGCCAGTCCTATAAGCCATTGCAACTATCTCACAATTGTAATAGGGAAATATGGACGATAAAAGTAAAGATAAAAAGTGTAAAAATTAACTAATGGATAGAGTTGAATTGGGTTAAAGCCCATATTGGGATATATGGTAATGAAAAGGTGAATCAATATGCAAAGATGGCGGCATATAAAGAGAGTGGGGATATAATTGTCCCGAAGTCAAACGATGTCTTAAATTGGGAATTAAGAGAAGAAATAAAGCTAAAATGGTTTGGCAGACGGTATATGTCCAAAAACGGAAGATAACTTACTTCCTTTCTAATCCAGAAATAAAAATAACAAGATACCATCCACTGGTAATCCCAAATTATATCAGGTTATGGGAGATTCCCTGCATATTTCCAATTATTTAGATTTAGAAAAACGCAGGAAAATAAATCCATTTGTGGAGGAATCGGTATTGTTTACCACTATTTACAGAAATGCGTAGAAATCCCGGAATTAAGGAGGAGACTGAAAGGTTTAAATAATGACTTCAGTTCAGTATTGATGGTACCAGGTAATCTTAAAACTCTGAAGGAAATGATGTCAAAGATAGCCAGCTTTTTACCAATTGTTTGAAAGTGTTCGGATTTCTATTGTTGTGAAATGAGATTTTTTGGGAAATATTTAGAATTTCGCGGACATTTTCCTTAGATAGAGAAAGCCTCTCCTTTGTTTCATTGGAAGATGAGGATGAAGGGCAGTTATTGGCCTCCTTGTGGCCAATAACTTCGAAGATATCAGCTTGACAAATCGGTCAATGTTAAGATGAACTAATCTAATGAGAGCAGTCGGCCACAACAAAGTCTGCCTATACTGCTGCTTTCAATGGTGGCAGGGTTGTCGGCTAAACACAAGAAGTCCCATGTTGGATTTAATTGCGTATTTAATGTGGATTTACGTTAAGAATACTTTAACCTGCATATTCGGTTTCATCTGTTTAATTTTTAACGTTGTGCAGATATTGTGTGTACTTGTGCAGACTTACTCTGAAAAAATTTCGCTCAAAACTTGATAGAAAACTATGAATTTGAAATTAAATCCATATTATATATATATATATATATATATATATATATATATATATATATATATATATATATATATATATAATATAAATTTCACCATCTATTTCAAAACGTTTTGAATGATCGTATTCCCTAACATTGTGACATGCCGAATTAAATTTAATATTTCAAGAAATAAGATTAATATGGATAAGGATCCAGATTGCTAAATATTTAAATCCATATTTTATATCATCACTCTTTTTTTAAATAATGTGATTTATTTTATCAAATCACTTACCTGAATTGCTCCCAATATGTATGGAAACATCTGCTCTGTAAAAATAGGAAAATTTATTACAGAAGCATAATTTAAAGTTATATTTTGTCAATTTAGGAGATTGTGTGTACAATCTCCTAAAGTGATTATATCAAAGAACGAATAATAATAAATTAATAGTGATAGATATGTTAAAACTTTAAGTTATAAATTGAATAATAACTTTTATTTTAATTTTGTGGATTAATTGTATTATAACTAAAGTTTTCCCAAATTAGTTATTTCGATCCCATTTAAAATCTGAAGATATAAAAGTTGTGCGGGGATGTTTGGGTGCAATGAAACAATTAAATTAATGTAACAGATAATTATTAGGGTAACAATACTCAAGGATATATTTATAAGATATATTAAAATTATCCATAAAAATGGAAGAAATATTCACTAGTATTGTATTTATTGCTAGCTTGGTTGTTACTAAAGATTGCCAAATCCAGAGGAAGCTTCTTTAACTTCCTGGGACAAACAGTTACAGTTAATATCACTGTATCGATATACAATTCCATTTCTGATTCTAATCTGTGACTTTTTGAACTAAATGTGAGTTTACTTGTTGAATTGTTCGTACATTGGGAACTTTTAAACTTAACCCTTTATTTAACAGTGAAATTATTAATAATTTAAAAACATTGGACAGTTTCATCAAATTTCCTTAAAAATAAATACTTTTGTAATGACACGAGATTGTTAAACTTAACAAAAAACATTTATCTCAAACAAAACGCAGCATTCAGATTTTTCTTAAAATTATCTATGCAAATTCAAGGCAAAAGCACAACCATCATTCTCTTTCTGCCACACAAGCTCTTCTAATCATATCATTAAAACAACAACAACGATAACCTTCAATCGAGGCGGCGAATCTCGCCAATCGTTTCTGCCGATGTTGCCAACGGCAGCCAAAAACCACACCATCATATAGAATAGAGCTTACGTTATTAATTCCTTATAAAAATTAATAATTTGCCACTTATGTTCGGATACATTTGACCGTCAGTAAATGTTTTCCCAATTTTAAAATGTCAAATCTAACTGATCTTGTAGTCTTATTTTGGAGACAATATTACAAAACTACACTGTAATCTTTTTTACTTTTATTTTTTCTCAATAATATTTAACCTTTTTCTCATAGTTTCTTAAAGCCCTGAAATATAACTTAAGTTGAATAGGTAAGATAAAACTTTTGTCATTTTCTTTCATAAACACTAATGTTTCTAAACTAAAGAAGAAAAAAAAAACGTATTACCAAATATTTCAATCAACTTTACAAAATAATTATTTTCTTTTATGATATAGATCTTACATTAAATCATTTCTTACATCTCTTGTAAGACGGTTATTCTTAATAAAAAGGAATTAACAAAATTCAATATAAAAAAATCGATATTTTTATATTGTTTTTGTAATAAAAGCTGTAAAATGTATTATGAATACTTACTATGGAATCGTAAATCGCAACGTCCTTTTCAGCTTCATAGCTAACTTCACTAAACAAAAATAGGAGAATGTGGTACAATAAACAATATAGATTTTATCAAACAATAATAAAAACAAAAAACATAAAAATTTCAAAATTTGAGAATTGGTGCAGTACAATGCATTTTTCGATATGTATGATATTCAAATTATCTAATTTTCGATTAAGTGTAGAGTCTTGATGAACTTTGTTCGCCCCAACAATTTGATTCATTATTCAAATTGAGGAAGGGCTCCGATTTTCATCGAACTCGTATTAAATACACCATTTTTCAATTGCTTCTAAAGCTCATTGAGTAGGATATTAATTAGTGCAAAAAGGGATAGTAATAATAATAATGTAATCAGGTATAAAAATGATAAAAAAATTCAGTTTTTGAAGATTCTTCTTCTTAACTTTTACTTCGCCGATACATTTTATAGCAAAAAAATCGATGCACCAAGAAGCAATCATCCAATTGCTTTGAAATTTCGTATGCATGAGCGTTTTAACCAGATATGCAAATGATTAAATTTTGGAGTCCAGTGAATGAATAGTTTAATCTTCAGCGCATAGGAACTGCGCATCCAGCAGATGTATATAAGGAGCATTTTTTCAACGGTTGTCAAAACTTTCGGTTTGATTGCGATTCAGATTACCTTTGAACAACTTGAAAAACGCCTCGCCGCAGGGTTCGTGCTCATTACGAGCAACTGTCAGAGTTTGACAGAGGTCGTATGATTGGATTGAAAGAGGCCGGTTGGACAAATCGGATAATCGCTCGTCATTTGAGTCGAAGCGATGCGATGATTCGAAGATGCTGGCAAGGATGGGTGTAAATTAGCAGAGTTCAGCGTCAGGATGGTCGCGGTCGACCTAGGGCCACAACACATCGTAAGGGCAGAGTGATTGCCCGATCAGGTGCCACAGGGCCTTCTTCATCTCTACCAACCATCAGACGTTAAACCCAAACACCAGTGTCCACTATGACCATTCACAGACGGTTGAGACAGCGAAACCTACGCTCGTGTCAACCGTTACGCCACGTGCCACTCACGCCTGCGCACTGCCTAGCCAGATTGCAGTGATCCAGGGCTCTATCAAGTTGGAATGATGCCAACTAGGAACGTATAATATTTCATGACGAATATCGCTTCCTACTGTGTCCTGACGATCATCGAAGACGTGTTTGGAGACACCCGGAATATAGCGGGGGGATCCTGCTTTCACTATAGCACGTCACACCGTCCCTCAACGAGACATTATGGTTTGAGATGCCATTTACTTTGATAGCCGAACCCCTTTGGTCGTCATTAGAGGCAGTACGTCGACGACATCCTAAGACCTGTTTTGCTACAGTTCCTTTTGCAGTACCCTCGGCTGGTTTTTCAACAGGACAAGGCCACACCACATACGGCACGTGTTGCTATGAGCCGTTTGTAGGTTTGTCAAACGACTTCCTTGGCCCGCCAGATAGCCAGATTCTCCCATCGAGCATGTCTGGGATATGATGGGAAGGTGATTGCATCAGCCACAGAATGTTGATGACTTTTTTCGATAATTGGGGCAAATTTGGCAGGGAATACAGCAGGAGACCATCCGGAAGCTTTATCGGTCTATAAGTGTGGCAGCTTGTATACAGGCTAGAGGTGGGTCAACATTTTATTGAACTTGTTACTGTAACTATGAAATAAATTATTCAATTGTTCTGAGATTTTAATCATTTACTATTCTGTACATTGTCTTCCTATCCAAAAATTTTCATCTCAATCGGAGAACTTCTTCTTGGTGCGTCGATTTTTTTTTGTTATAGAGTGTATTATGATGTGTAAAATAATGGTCATAAAAATGCCTTGGAATAGTAGTATGATAATATACATAACAATAACTAACAGCACCAACACTGCGTTACACGTGGCGTAGCATCCAAAAATAAATATTCCTTTTACACTTAAGTCTGGACTCCACTCGATATGACATGGACATGTTAGCGACATGTAACAAACAAAAAAGTATATTTAGAAATTATCAAAAATAGCTGCAAAACAATTTTTTACTGCACACATTCTGAAATATTTATAGTTTTACAAAGGGGAAAATATGATATGTACGTATACAAAACACAGGTGACCATTTCGCTCTTCAGGAGATTCTTTCTGTTTCCTCAATTCAGGTATCGTGTGATTTAAAGAAAGACGGCTATTTCACTCATAAAAAGATTATCTTTCCTAAGTGTAGACATTATTTTTCTGATACTCGCTAATTGGATGTTTCTTTCCTTTTCCATCCAAGGTTAAATTTCTTGTTTTGAAAGCCATAATGAGATTTCAATATCCGTTTAAAAATCAGATTTAAACAAAGAAATATATCGCATACGCATACAACAGTTCTTTCTATTTGTACATGCGCAGTTTGAGGTTTTCGCACATGCGCAGGTAAGTGCAAAGTTAAAATTGTAATTATAAAATTCTTTTATATATATATATATATGACTTTAATGAACTAAAACTTTTTCCAATAAATTCTTAACAAAATGGTATAAATATCTCCATCATCTGTTTACTATTTCTCGAGTGTTTGCAGTTCTGACGTTTTTGGTGAACTTCTTTTTATACTATGTATAAATAATACTTTCAAGTATTAGTATACTATGATAACTGTGGAATTATATTAAATAAAAAATATATATATTATAATCTATTTTAAATCCTCATTAATTTCCACATTTTTATCTTAAATCATCCCATATTAACGTCATCTTAAAATGTACTCTTATTTCTTAATCCAATTCTCACTTCTTATTTATTTCTAACCACAAAATTGCTGCCTACGTTGTTTCCACATCAGGAACGAAGGGAAAAAATTCCCTAATACTTACACATACCTTAAAAAGATACTTTTTATTTCTTTGCTTAAATGGACACGCGGCTAAGAAATCCCTATAAGAATCTGGTAGTGAAATCACTGGTGGGACAAATTTCTTTAGATCTACTATCGTGATGTTGACTGAAGGATCTCTTATCGATTTTTCTCTGTAAAATTTATAACTCCCGTATTCTTAATTTTGTCAAAATCGTTTTCTGGTCGATTTTCAGAATAGAAAGAACGTAGGTAGCATTTCAACTATTATATATGTGAAGGTATCGGACAAAAATATTAATCAGCAGACCATGGAACAAAACAAATATTTTCCCATCTTTAATTGAAGTTAAACTAAAATTGTCCAATGTATATGTTTTATTGTAAAAAATATTGATATTCATTAATTTGCTAAGAATTCTTTCAATCAGAAAAGTACTAGAATATAAACGTTAAATAATCTTAATAAAGAAGTTGAAAATAACTCTCTATTTCGAAGCAAGACTGAATGAAATGTTAAACTTGATTTGCTAGTTTTCTTTCAGTATGACTTGATTACATCTTAAGTTTTATTCTCTGGGTAATAATTTTTACATCACCGAATTAACATATTAATAAATAAAAATAAATAATTTCCAGAATTCTACTTAATCTCTAAAAAAGCATTTTTTTTAAAAAATCCTCCCTTTAAAATTGAGAAAAGCAAAAGAATGAAAATTTCTATGAAATGATAAAGCGGTTTCGAATTTAGCAAATCCCCAAATTTATTGGTAAGAAATTTCTAAAAATTTGTAAATATTGCATTGTTGTTAGCCTCACAATGCAAATGAAAATTAATGATAAATTTCAATTGATATTAATATTCTCTCCCCCCCCCCCAAAAAAAAACAACTTTAGAATTTACATTTTCAATATGAAGACTCAAAAACAGGCAACTAATACTTGGAACTCTAATACATCAAGAATGGAAGAGAATGTTGAACATAAACTTCCATTTTCGAAAAAAAAGAAAGATATTAAATAGATGCCATAAAAATAAGAAATTTTTTTCATAAAAGAAAGAATAAAGAAAAGATTAGGAACAGTTTTCAGAATGAACACTAATGAATATATGGAATGAATCAACACTCACTAACACGCTGGTCTACAATTCTTAATCGAGCATTCATGAGACCTTAACAAAACACGTTCATCAACTTCTTCTTCTGAAATGAAAGAAGAAAAATATTTCAAAAATTATTGCTTCTGAATTGAGCATTAATTTAACCCATTACTGGGTTTTCTTCGCTTTGATGTTTCTTCGCTTTGATTTCTATTTTAGAACTAACGAGTTGTTTGGGGTGGGTATTGTATTTGTGGTCAGTTGATGAGGATGAAGCCTTAAACATATAATCTCTTCCAACATTACGTTAAATGAATTACATGCTACATATTTAAAGTGTCCAAAATCCTGTTACATAGCATATTGGATATATAACACTCTATTTTCCGAAAACCAACTTTGGCCCATTAGGTGTAATGTAAATTTGTTAGCACTAGAAAAAATATCTGAAAATAACTATGTGAACACAAGACTTCAGTTTATTTATCAATAGTCAATACATTCATCACCTTTTCACAACTACTTTGCATTGATATAGATATTTGAACACCATTAACATTAGAAATACCGGTGTTAAATATATATCGAGTTTTACTACAGCCATCAAATTAACAGGTGTTTGATCATCATGGCTTTCATCGTACTGTTTGGCTTAGTTTATGTAAATAAAAGGATATAATTCAAGAAAATAACATTTAATACAATAATTCTTGCATTTTTAATAAAGAAAGAGAATAACAGTTTGCATTTGCATTTATAGGATATCCAGAGCTTTTAGTTCTAAACTGAATCATAATTGGAATAAAAAGATCCCATTGTAAATGCTGCCGAACACTTTGTATCAGTCAATATTATTTCATATGAAAACGCAATTCAAATTTTACCAGGGAATGTCTGAAAGTGGTTTATAAATGAATTTAAATGTGTATCGATGTCATTGAATAGTTTATTCATAAAATATTATAAACTTTTTATTTGCTGAAACCGTTATTTCGATGGATCTTGTCATAGATAGATATAGATCATATTGATTATGGAAGTTCAAACGGCTGAGTAGAAATTGAGTTGGAATAGGTAATTTTCCTTTTATTTCATTAGAAGTAATCATAAAGTTCTAGAAAAATACACATGTCAAAATTTTTTGACATGAGAATTGAAAACTGTCAAAATGACGCTCTTAGTACTTCTACCATTAATAAAGAATAGTGACTGATTAATAGAAAAATAGAGACAAAAATTAGGTAAATTCTTTGTTTGGACATTAGAAATAATATTATCTCATATATCATGACAAACAACATTAGTACAAGCAAGAAACAGCAAGAATTTTAATCCAAAACATCATAACGAATTTTGAACAATTATTTTATGCCATTAGCAGAATTCGTTATGACCTCTTGGATATAATAATTGAGTTATGAGAGCAAGAATTTTAATCCAAGAGGTAGTAACGAATTTTGCCAATGCCATAAAATGTTTAAAATTCGTTATGACCTCTTGCCATTAGAAATTTTTTGGCTTTCTTGCTTACAGACTATTCAAGTAAGGAATAAAAATGCCGACCCTACGGAGTTTCACAGCTACTGTGTTTTATGCAAATACTGCAAAAAAAAATATGTCCAGAAATATTTTGAGTTCATATAAAACTATTCTAATTGGAAACTATATATAATATTTTAACCGCTTAACAGTTTTACCCGTATGCCGATCGATTTATTGAATTTTGATAGCTGTAAGCTAAAAATAAACCATTCATAATGATTATAATTCAACATGAAAATTACTTTGATTGCATGGATAAGTCATGCATTAAATAGATTTCTATTTGAAACAAAATAAGAAAATATTCCTAAAAATAGAAGGTGTCATCTTATTAGATATTAAAGAAAATAAAACAGTTAAATGGTTAAAAAATTCAAAAATATTTTAGATTCGGTGACATTTAAATGACATATTTATTGAGCACTTATAAAATAAAAATAATGAGAAGAAAAATAACATTTTTAAATAATCGCCAGGCCTATTCTCTGATACGGAAACACTCAGCACTTTTGTGAGTGCGCCTAAAGAAATTTATTTCGCCAAAATAGAGGAAATAAAAAAAACTACATCTAAGGACAAGGCTTAACAAAGAATGCCGGAAATTCAAATAATTTATTGACCTTTTTTATGTTAATGCTCCGCCCAAAAATGCTTGTCTTTGGATTCTAAAATGAACAAACAGGAAAACTTGCTTGTAAGTACAAGTGAAAAACGTTTATAGATAAGTATTAGAACGAGTGTAAATGTTTATCAGCAGCTGTGGGGCACTCAGTTGGCTCTACTATGATTGATTTCGTACACTCGTTCTAATACTTATCTATTAGGAATATTTTCTTATTTTGCCGAGTCATGTGATAATATACGTGGTAGTCATATATTACCACATGACTTTGTATGTAAGTTTCAAACAATGATTCGATGATGAATTATATTAAATTGATTATTTTTTAATTATATATATGTATTTTATTTTATAAGTTTAGGGCGAATAGTAATAATTGCTTCAAAATTATTATTATTCGAATAGTAATTTAATTTCTTTAATTACAATTCATGATTTAATTAAAGAATTTGTAATTTAATGGCTTTAATCAAAATTTATGATTCAATGGGTGATTTTATAATTTAATTACTTTAATTAAACAAATTAAAACTACAAAATTTATTTAAAAAAATGAACATTCATAAAAAATATTAGGAAAGTATGAAACATAAAAAATATTTAGCTTCATTTTAAAGGTTTTATGACACTAGAATAACGTCAACACAAAATACACCAGCAGCATTTTCGGAACCTAATTGACTAATTAGTTCACATTATGCCGAAATATTTTAAAAATTTCATTATAAAGACAAATACAACTATTAGTTTTTTATTTCAGAAAAATCTATTAAAATACTTCACTTTATTAAAAATGTATTAAACTTTAATTATTTAAAAATTTATATACTTTATTCAAATACTTTTTAATTACTTAAGGCATCAAAAATCCGACATTTGAATCAGATTTTAAAATTAATGATTTTTCTTCTTTTTTATTTTTAAAGACATTTCATCACAAAAGTTATAAATAAAAAAAAATTCAAGTATAAGCAGACATGAAAATAGTTTCATTTCAGTTATAACTGAACTAGTTACATGTTTTATTAATTCAAAAATACCAAAAACCACTTTATTATTTAAATTCTTCATGTGAGTATTATATATACAGAACATTAAAAAGATTAAAATGAAATCTGCTATGCATATTTCAATGTATCATGTCAGAACATAATTTCTAGAACGGCCAAGCACCACGTGCTCGTGCGAGTTAAATTATATTTTTATTCATTTTAATTGTTTCACTGAATGAGTCACTTTAGTATTGCAAATGACTCAAAAAACTTTGCCTAGTATTTATTGTTTAAAAAAGTATCACATTTCCTATTAATTTCATCTCATGTAATCGAGTGCTAAAAATGATATTTTTCTAGGTTTTATTTGCTGCAGTCATTAACTTATTTTTTTAAATCAGAGCTCTTGTAAATGCAATGGCAACGCGTTATTTTGAGATACTCGTGCAAATATTAGATTATTTTTTTTTCGCCTACGGATTAAAATGTTTACTTTTTGTTTACAGATATTTGTTGACACCAGAAAACCTCATTCCGAAAATGATATCATATTCTGACATGATACAAAAAATAGAATTATAGTTTTTTTAGTCTGTAAACATCTTTACTTATAGGCCATCCTAAATCGTCTGTTGTGTCCGTCTCGTTGATATATTCATAATCTTCATAGTCTGTCATTTTGTTGTCTGAAAAAAGAAAGAAAGTGAAGTAAAAGGAATGTATGACAGTACAATACTCAGTACATTTATAAATAATGATAATAATAATATACACTCATATTCTCTAAGAATTGTTTTTGAAGATAAAAAGTTTCGAATGAAGTTTTGAAATTTTTATCACTTTAAAAATCGATTGCAGAATGCAAATCCTGTCAAACTAGTGAAATTCTGAAGAATTATTTTTAGTTTCCCATTCATTTAACATTTTCCCTGGTGTTATTTGACAGTTTAAAATCTGCATTTTATCACATACACGTAATATTTTGAGTTCTTAAAATCTGCTGGTATAATTCAGATTTAAGTAATACAGTAAACTCTCGCTACAACGATACCCGATACAACAATAACTCCCTCTACTTCAATAATGTTTTGTGGTCCCGGCGATTTTGCATATAAACTAATGTTAATCTCCCCTCAATATTGCGATATTCTCTAGAACAATACACCTCTGTAAAACGATTTTTTCAATCTAAATTTCAGTATTATTTTCTCCCTTTATAGTAATATTTTGATTTTCAAACGCTTTTTTTTTTCGTTTTCTTTTGTTATTTTTTTCGTCTATTAAGACTCATTGTGGATATTCAACTTATCCCTGAATAAATAGCTATTGTTCAGATTTCAAAACAGATGGAGACCATCCTTTTGGGAATTGGAGTGGGTGAGGGGATGAAGTGTAAATGTATGCCTAGTCTCATTTCCCAGTAAGCTTTGGAATTCTGATAAGGTTTAAGGACATCTGGACCTGTCTTTTCACCTTGTCACAGAACAAGTGCCCTTTGTTAGAGGAACAGAGGGAGATGGAGGCGGGGTGTTGTTAAGTGACGTACTGAAAAGTGAGTTCAAAGATTGTTTTATAGTCTTTAACGATTTTGAGCTCTAGGGAAAACATTTGGTTTAAACTTTTCTTTCTTTCAAGCGATATTGTTCCCTAAAGGCCTTATCACACGGTGAAATGTCGCCAGCCCTTTTCCGTTTCTACCCTCAAAAACCGGTCAAGCAAGTTTCATAATCGACAACTTATTCGAACAAGTTCGAAAATGTTATCGAAAATATTGTCCGCGAACGAAATTCAACAAATTATGTGAAACTTTTAAGTGATGTCACACAAGTGGCGTCACTTTCCTTGTCGTTTGCTGAGGGAAAGCGCCGAAAATATTTTGCCGTGTGATCAGGCCTTTAGATGGCTGGGCGAAAGCAACTATCTTTTCGAGATAAACTGAAAGTTATCAATTATATTGATGAGGGAATGAAGCAGATTGATGCGGCTAAGAAACATGGATTATCGCAATCTACAGTTGCAACCTTCCTAAAGAAGAGAAAGCAAATCGAAGATGCTGTAACTTCAAATGAAATTAACCCAGAGCGAAAACGACTGAAGGTTGCGATAAATGAAAACATTGATGCTGCTGTTTTAAAATGGTTTCAAGAGATGAGAGCAACAAATGTCCCAATAAATGGACCTTTATTATGTGCAAAAGCACGGAAATTTGCAGCAATGCTAGGGAACGAAACTTTCAAAGCTAGCAATGGTTGGTTAATGCGTTTTCGAGATCGTCATGGAATAACTTTCCAAGAAGTTCACGGAGAGAAAAAGTCAGCCCCGATAAACGATGCAAATGAATGGCGGCAAAACAAGATGAAAGAAATCTTAGAAAAGTATGCTCCAGAAGAAATTTATAATGCAGATGAAGCTGGGCTGTTTTTCCAACTCCTACCCGATCGAACATTGGCATTCAAGGGTGAAAAGTGTTATGGAGGGAAGAAATCAAAGCAGAGACTGACTGTTCTTCTGTGTACAAATAGCACAGGAACGCATAGAATACAACCTCTCGTCATTGGTAAATCACTGAAACCAAGGTGCTTTAAGAACGTGAAAAGTCTCCCCGTGGAGTATAAAGCAAATAAGAAGGCTTGGATGACGTGTAAACTTTTTTCCGAATGGTTACAGAAGTTAGACAATGAAATGAAGAAGAGAAAGAAAAAAAATCCTTTTGTTGATAGATAACTGCATTGCTCACACGTCATTTCCAAAGCTACAAAATATCGAATTAGCTTTTTTCCCTGCCAATTGCATTTCAATTTTACAGCCACTTGATATGGGCATAATTAAGTGCTTCAAAGGATATTTCAGAAAACGGTTGGTGGACTCCATACTTGTAAACTTTGAAAATAAAGTAGAAGGCCCTTTCAAAGCTGTAAATGTCAAGGAAGCGTGTCACAACATTGCTGGAAGTTGGTGGGAAGTAACAGAAAAAACCATTCGGAATTGCTGTAAAAAGGCCGGTCTTTGTGTTATGGAAGATAAGAAATCTGATAATGATGAGAACTCCATAGACAATGATCTCTCGGATGATCAAGAATGTGTTTTGCACATCAAAAAATCCGTATCCCAACTTGAGGAAACAAGCGGTAAAAAGTTTGGAATTAGTATAGAAGACTATTTAACAGCAGATGATGATCTTATGGTTTTCGCAGCAGTTACTGATAATGATATTCTCTCTGAAATTACTGATGAGATAGGAAACAATGATGAAGATGATGATGATATTGATGATGATGATAATACAGGTCCATCGCAGCCCTTATTGTCATCCCAGGAAGCTCTTCAATCCGTGAATTCACTACGGACATTTTTTTCAAGCCTTCCGTCGACAAATGAAGAACATTTTCGTGCACTAGACTCAATGCATACAGTATTGGTGAACTTAACAGTTTAAAAAATGAATAAACAAACAAAAATATTGGATTATTTTCAATAAAAAGTGTTTTCAGGTATGTGAATATTTATGTACTTATTTTCTGAATTAATCTTATTTTTTTAGTATTTAAACCACTATTATTAGTATTTTACAAATTAATTTCTTCTAAATATATACTTAAAAGTAGTATGTTATGCACCTTAAACTAATAATAATAATAATAAAAACTCTTATTAAATGCTCAAAATATGTGGGCCCTCGATATAACAATATGCCTCTCTACAACAATATATTTATTTGGTCCCTAAAATATTGTTGTAACGAGGTTTCACTGTAGTTATTTTACTAAAGAAGTTAAGCCGGCGTTCTGGCATAGAGGTAGAGCTTCCCCGTAATCTGGGTGTCACGAGTTCAAGTCCCGGTTTGGGCAAGGTTGTTTGTTTGTGTTCTACCTGTAAGGTGAGGGAATGTGCCCCCCCCCTGTATAAAGGGGCTGTGCAAGTGAATGTGATGAATGAGTTGCGGTAGCCGTACTCTTAGCTCTAGCGCTACTACAAAACAAGAGACGCTGAAAAGGCTTAAATCCCTAACTACCACAGAGAGCTTGTCCATGGCAAGTACGATGAGAAACAACAACTCTAAAGGAGTTTGTCT
>JAOUZG010031473.1:4804572-4846997 GCA_026289955.1 Argiope argentata | reverse complement strand
TAACCACAAAAAACCAAGAACATATCAGTATAATAATTCAATAATTCTACCTACAACTGGTATCTTAAATGTCATTTTATGCGAGAACATTATTAATTATAAGACATTATTTGTCTTAATTAATTAAAATCATTAAACAATTTAAACAGACTTGAACCCATCTTACGCCTATCATATTACGCATCCGTTGATATATTGAGAGACTGGTACGTGGTGGACATTCTTGTCATGTTGTGACATTTAGTTGAAGATAAGTCGCCGTATGTCACAACCGTATTCTAATAACCCTAAAAGCGGAAAATGGTTGCCTCGACAACGATAAATCGTCTTCTGCTCGTTCATTTTGTGGCTTCAAAAACCTCAAACCAGTCAGTCATGTTCTCACATGATAAAATCATTTTAACAAAAAAATTTAACAACATTGCCATCTACTTAAACTTTTTAATTACAATTTAAATTTTTATTTTTAAATAATTTTTTGGCGAAAAATCGCCAAATGTAACAGCTTTCCGCATTATTTTTTAACAACTCTAGAAACGAAAAATGGATGCTTCAAAAGCGATAAATCACCAATTTGTTGCCTATGCATATTGAGGCTCCTAAAGCCTCAAACCAAATCAACACCATGGTATCACATGATAATATTATGTCGCGTTTACACATATAATGTTGGAAAGATTTTGATATTAGGTGATTTTATTGCTCACTTTTGCAGTATTCTCTTTTAGGAAAGTGATTCACATGATGCCTTTATTACCTGCTGTTTAGCTAAGCGAAATGTACTGTTAATATTTACTCACACCTCACCTTTTCAGTAGTTGGACCTTTTCCTCCTCTGTTTTTCCATTCTGTTTGATAATCCTTGCAATTAGTTTCATATGGTGGAGGAAGTAGACGTTTCACTGTCTGAAGAGTAAAAACATTTTATTATGATTTTGTAATATGTTATTTCCTGCTGTGTTATTACAATTGCTGAAACGAGGTATGTATAGATATTTTTAGTAGATGCTAGTTTATTGAGCCCGATCTTGACAGTAAAAAGGAAGGTTCAGGAAAATACCAGAATAATGGTGGTATCTCTATGGTAAAATTTCATTCCCTATTGGGAGATTATAAAATAATTTATAGTAGAATTAATTCTCTTTTTGCAGTGTTGGTCGCAGAGTGAGCTTTCTAGCCTGTACTTTAAGAAATGCCACTATCTTCTATCTACTTGCCTTGTAATTTTTTTTGAGACAGATGGTCAACCCCTTAAATTATATGATTTAAAATCTTATGCATGTCTGCACTTTAGTCGGTAAATATGCGTACCAAATTTCATCAATCTAATTATCCTTATTTTGAAGTTATCGTGTTAATTTATATTCGCAGAGTCGAGGATATCAATTACACCCGAAATGATTTCATTCAAAATTTGGAGCAAATTTACTAACATAGTGTTAAGTATATATACTAAATTCTATCCTTCAAGCTCAATCAGTTTTTGAATCATCATGTTGACAGACAGACAGAGAGTCATAATTCTAAAAACCTGTTTTTCGAACTTAAGGATGTCTGAAGGGGGGGATATGTCAAAACTCACGGTCGAATTCTTTAACGTTTACTATATCTTTTCCTGCCGCCATTCTGGCATAGGAGTAGCGTGTCTTTCCCAAGAGCTGGGTGTCCTGGTTGGCGTATGGTTGTTTTTCTTAATTCTATCTGTAAGGAGTGTATATGAGCCTCCCTGTAAAAAGGTGTAGTGCAAGCGAATATGATGATTTAGTAATTAAGTCGTACTCTCGGCTCTGTTGGCGCTACTGCAAAACAAAAAGCTCCTATCTGCTTAAAACTCGCTAATGCCTCGGCGTAGCTTGTCCATGGTAAGTACCATTAATAACAACAGCAACATACCTTTTCCTTTGTATAATTCATTTACGATAAAGTAAAAATGTTTTCATCTAAGAGATTTAATTAGAAATTTGAATTTTGAGTTTTATTCTTAATCTAATCAACAGGTAGAAAGAGATTATACCTACGTTTTAGAAATAGAGATAAACAAGTTTCTGGCATGATATATCTGATGTTGACTCACCTTGGTCAAACGGAACCTAGTAACGTGTCCTTTCTTCAGATTATGGCCATAGAGATAGGGATTCAATATATTCTTCGAGTTATGAATGGAAATTTGTACTTCTGGATTTGTGGCTTTCATATTGTATTCAGTTGTTACCGAATCGAATGTCAGGACTTCAGCTGGAAGAAATAAGCATAAACCCTTGTTACGAGAAGAAAAGGCTTAAAATGTTCAATTTTAAAATGTTTCATAAACGCTGCTCAAAACAGTTAAAGGATATTTTAATTTTTGTATACAATAACGGTGTAAACGGTTTTTTGCGTGCATAAAACTGAAAAAGATAGTCACCAGTGCAAAGTTTTCTTATTTTTAACCCCTTAACCAGTTTGCCCGTACTCCTTATGTACATCGATTTATCGAGTTTTGATAGTTGTAAACAAAAAATAAATTATTCATAACAATTATAATTCAATAGTAAAATGTTTTCGAATACGTAAATAAACCAAGTATTCCATATATTTCCATTTGAATCAAAATAAGAAAATATTCCCAAAATAGAAGGTGTAATCTTATTAGATAGTAAGAAAAATAAACTGGTTAAGGGGTTAAGCTTCACAGTATGGAAATTTTTAGCATGATGGTGAAGACGACGCTTCAACGAAGCGAATTTGATTTGGCATTCAACTTAGTATAAGACAAAGCAGCAAAAGCCAATGATTATTCAGTAAGAGTGTTGTTTCGATGAGTGCGATGTCTCAATGAAGTCATTTAATCAAATCAGAGGCTTGGAGAGTAGTTGGTCGGTTAGAAGGGTGCCAAAAACAAGCAAAAGCAAATGAAGTTTCCCAAAATGCGATTTCTAGATTCTGGAACCGTTTTTAGTGACTGGAAATGCGAGCCGAAAATCATGGTGAAGGCGTAAAAGTGCAACAATGCCCAAAGAAGATCCTTATTTAATGCCAACGGCTCGGAGACACCGAAATATGAATGCTACCCATCTTCAAAAATCCTTCGCTCGGCTACTGGTACCACAGTTTCGACACAAACTGTCCGGAACCGCCTTCATGGTATTGTACTGTCCCCTAATTTGGATAGATGGCGCTGTCCGCGCTCGACTAAAAAGACGTCACCATATTGTTGTTGTAGTGGGAAGGTGCTTAACCCTAGAATGCTAACCATTAGTCTCCTGGACGAACGCTTACGAAATAACTTTGACTATTTTTCCACTATAACTGTAAATGGATCGTTCTACTCAGTACCTGACCTTGGGAACTACAGATGAGGACATTCCTTTTCCCGGAAATATTTCTGCTTGTAGCATATCCAGAACAATAGTCATCTCAGAGACGAATGGTTATCTGTCCCGTTGGTATTAAGAAGGTATTTCTGGGTATGTTTGGAGATGTCGAAACGTTTGCACGGAGGAAATTTGTGGAGTAGGCCAGAATCTCTTCTTTATATATATGCACAATATGGTTCGAAAATCCGAAAAACCATTTTTCAGAGAAAAGTTTGCTATAAAGCTTAGCGAAGTTCTTCTTGTTCCATGAATGCAGAAGCGCCTCAACATATCAACTTTGTCCCGATCAACAAGGATGATTACAAATGCAATCTAAAATTGAATTTAAACATTCAACAGCCTGAATCCGAACAATCCGAATTTTTTTTTAAAAAAAGAGAAAACTGTGCATTTTGCCCATATAATTTGCCCAATTTCTGTTTGTTATGTTCAAGAGCAATGTGCGGAGAACATCGCGCATATATGTGTAAAGATTGCTTCGAAAATAAATAAATAATATTTTTATCCTACTTTACAATCAAGAGTTATGAAATCATCTGCAAGTAGTATGCTTTTATTTAAATTAGCTTTAAAAATTGATTTTAAATGCACTTCGCGTAGGATACGAATGGTTATCATTCTTGTTAGTTTTTTAAAGCTTACCTTTTTACGGTTAACATGTCTTAATGCGCTTCGCTGTTTTTTGTAACAGAGCTGACTTCTAAATTGTCTAATACTTCTTAATTTTCTAAATTTTGTTTGCCATGTTAAACATGTTCCCCACTTTTGTTCCTAAATTCATCTTAAATGCTTTCTGTTGTGTGTGTATGTTTGTGTAGTCTGTAAATAAATGTTCTTAGTGTTAAAGAGCATTGTCGTCCTTTAAGCTAAGACATTACAGTATAGATCAGTATGTTTCCCGATCAAAGGTGTGTGTCACATTAGCAGCAAGTCACCGTCGCACCCACAGGGAGTGGACAGTACAACATGTGAACTGGATGAAAAATGATTGGCACAGTATTCTTTTTGCCATTAAACACAATTTTATTTGTCTTTCTCATATACACAAATTGTGTGTGTGTGTGTTTCATTTTGTACCCAAATGTTCAATAAAATGTCCTTTTTCTGCCAAACAAAAGTTACTTTTATCTTATATAGTCTACTACGTCTGTCGATAACGTATCAATCATTCAAACAATTCTCCAAATGCAAGATCAACCTACAACCTCAGTATCTTTTAATTGTTGTGAGCAGTGAAGTTAACAATTTTACACAGCTGAGGGAGGTTTAGAACAAAATGAGTGGGAGTGACTTTCTGCCAAACAAATGCCATTTTTATCTCACATAGCCTACTACGTCTGTCGGTAATGTATCAATCATTCAAACAATTCTCAAAATGCTTGATCAACCCAAAACCTCAGCATCTTTTAATTGTTGTGAAGTTTAACAATTTTACACAGCTGAGGTAGGTTTAGAACAAAATGAGTGGAAGTGATTTCCTTAAAATCCCTAACCAACTCTTTAATGAAGGTATTGTCCTCTTTTTCTCGTATAAAACCATGAATCTTGTGCGAGGTCATGAATACTATGGCTGTTCAGATTTTTATTTTCTTAGTCCCGTGTTCATTGTTAACTTCATCATAAAAGTACAGAACACTTGATTATTAATACATTCTTGATTATTAATTGCATGGCCCAAAAAGCTAACTAACATCCATTTTTTGTAATTATATCTCAGCATGTAATTAAAACACAAGTACCCGAAAATAGATTATATATTATTTACTTTCTCCTCTTGATTGATTGAAACTAAAATAATATAGAATTGCATCTGTGTTTACAAAATCACAAATGGAATTTCATTTATTTCAATCGGTTATCTGCTTGCGTGAAAACAGATCGACAGATGGTTAAACTTTTCTCTGACTTAGTTCCAAATTAAATGTGTATTTACATTTTACATGGTAAACCTGTATTTCTCTTCACGTTTTGTAGCTCTATTGTTGATTTTTATTCTGGCAGTCGGATTGATAGACATAATCTTGCAATTTTGTTTCTTCAAAAAAGTGAGAAAAAAATCTGAAATGTAGGCGTAAGTCTATATACTAAATTTTATCGCTCTACAGCTAAAAGCACTTTCGACTAATTGTGTTCAGAGACAGACGTAATTCCCAAAATCAATTTTTCTAACTTGGAGAATTCTAAAACATGAAAATTCACAAAATTTTCGAGTCCACATTTTTTGACAATTATTATACTTTCTCTTTGTACATTTTGTACATCTAGTTTATAATATAAAATATCTAATATGGAAAATCATATTATAATGTATTGTTGTAAAAAGTGATAAAAAATAATTTTTTAATATTTTAAAATGGAACAAAAAGGTAGAAAAACAAAAATAAAAAATCCGGAAATAAAATCGCCTGCACTAAGAAGTTGAAACTTTGAATAATAAATTTTTTTAAAGTGACTTTTGTGCAGAAATTGACATAGAATTTATTGAGAATAAACATTAAAATAACTATTAATCTTTAATTAATCAAGAGCCTAAAAAATGATTTTTTAAAAAAATTGATAATAGGCAGCTACGAAAAAAAAAAAGAAAAGAAAAGAGGTGCTTACTTTCCTTCAAATTTCTCTGCTTCTACTTTGTAAATAGTTGTGGAAAGTTATTTTTTGGATCATTAAATTGATAAGTACTCTCCAGCTTATAAATATACGTATGGAATTTCAGTACATGGCGAAATAAAAGATACTGAATGAAAATGAGATCCTGTTTCGTAAGAAGAAATTTATAGCATACAGTTTGAATAAAAGGTGAATAGTTACTACAAACATTAATCTATTCAGTTACATTTAATAAATCATCTAAATCTTGAGGGAATTTTTCGAAGCATTAAAATAGACTTTTGAACTGGTAGACAAGTTACGCATTCTCAATGGTATTTAAAAGAATAAGTTTAAATAAGTAAATAAATTTATAACGCATTTAAATTAAAATTATAATAAAAATAAAATATTTTAGGTAAAAGATAGGTATTTTTTATATTAATAAATATTTTAAGTAAAAAAAGTAAAAGAATATCTTATGAAATTTTTTTTGTATATTTTCTATTTTTTTTATCTAAATATTTTGTTTTGAGGAAACAGTCAAAAGATTCCAAAACTCAAGCATTGTCTAATTTACACTCAGTGTGAAGATAATAACATTTTTAGCAATGCTAAATTAGATGATTAAGCTAATGTGATGCGAATTTTTCATTCAAAAATATTAAATTATCTTTAACAACCTAGAGAATGAAATATATCTTTTTGATTCTTTTTTTATAATTTAATTCAAGATTTAAACTGTTAAGGCAATTTTAATATATTACACGTGTATATATATTAATTACTTCAGAAAATTAATTCAAAAACATGCAATCTTATTTTGGCTATTCGAATCCTATTCAGTAATTTCGGTTTTCAAATATCGTCTGGTGATAACGAGTAAGCTTTGCTCTAGTTTGTTATTTTGGTTAACTTTACAATTTGAAGAAGTATACGCACAACTCAACAGAGCTTTTTCAGTTGTTTATCGTTTAAGTATGATGTTTAAAAGAATGTTAAAGGAATTTAAGAATTTTTAAACTGTTTCAGAGCTTTTTTAAATTTTTGAAAGACTGATTAATGAAGTTTTTGTTTGCTTGGTTATTATTTCGTTAAAAATAATCCAAAAGCCAAAGTGCATTGGACAAAAGATAAAAAAAGCAAACTTTCAAGAAATCTACAAAAAATAAAGAGCGGTATGTAAACAGAAAGAGATGAAATTCGTTTTGAATGGAACGCTTAATTTTAAAAACTGACTGTTGTGAATGAAAATATAAATAATCTAAACACCAGGGATTTTGAAAACCATTGAACCCATTGATATCTTTTTTGAAGAATTGAAAGAACTTTTGTGTTGTAAAAAATGCATTAACTTATGTTCAAGACATTAGGATTTATGTTTAAAAGATGTTTAAAAAGAGGAATTCAGAATTTTTCAATCCTGGTAAATGGATTTTTTTTAGATTTTTGATTAAATTGCATACAATGTGGAAAATTCGGCTGGTTTAATTTTCAATAGAGATGAAAAGTGTAATAGAAATTTTTAATAATTGGATTAAATAGCAAAGGAACATAAGTGAATAATTAATAGAAGATTCATTTCGTTGTGTTGGCCATCGTAGACTGTTAGCTGATAAATGCACTATAAGAAGTCAGAAATCCGAATAATAAAAGGGAAACATAACCTGTTATTGAAATTAACTTCTAGTACTTTTGGTGGCATTTGAAGATTATCGTCGTAAAAGTATATGGTAAGTGATTTTTCAATTTAAATGCTTCTATCTCTAAAGTACTTTTTGAGATAAAATGTAATTTATATTATACCAATGAAAATTTCTTAGTATTTTTTTACGAATTTGAAGAAACTCTTGAGCAGGTAAATTGACATGAATTGTGTCTAGTTTGCAATGCTTGATAATCCTATTTGTAGTTTTTATTAAAAGAGTATTACTTTTTTTAATGTATAAAATAAGGTTATAGATATTTGTCATATTGTATGACTTTCAATTATATTAAATGGGCTTGAATTTGCATAGTGTTTTTCACATTAACTACTTCTGAATTCTTTTAAAACCTGGTTCAATGGTATAAAATTATATTTTAATGGATATCATCTATATATAGTATAGAATGAAGTCTCCTGAAAGCGTCTGTTTGTTGAAACCACAGAAACTCGCGGTAACGGATATTGGAGATATTTAAACCATTTTGTAGAGCATTAACTGAGGAATGTTTTAGTTCGTTAAATTCATATATAAAAAAAATGTATTATTATTGCGATTTTAACTTTTCACTTATCCGCAATTACGGAGACAGAATGAATATTCCGATGAACGAAATGATCGCCGGTGATTATCTACAGACATATTATGTTTTTATCTTTTTAAGTCAAAATATTTCTGAATGTATCTATAAAAATTTTTGTAGCTATTTTCAATAATTTCTAAATATATTTTTATGTTTGTTTGATGTTGCGTAACATGCCCATTTCATATCGGGTGGGGGCTAGACTTAAGTTTAAAGTTAATTTTTCTTCTTGGATGCTATGTCATGGGAGACGTCATAAGGATACTGTTAGTAAATAAACATACGAGGAGAAAAAAAGGCTAGAGTTATTTGGAATTAGAAAAAAAATAGTGGAGAGATATTATTTGCCATTTTTTGATCGCACTGTTTTATGTGACCCATGTGTTGCTTACATTTTTTAGAAAAACTTACTTGCTTGCGTTGACACCAGCTCTGCTTCTTCGCCAGGTCGATCTATCAGAGTGTGTATCGTGTAGCAGGCATGAAGGACAGTTGGATTATTTTGGAAACAGCGGATGTTGCGGTAGTAACTGAGGCTTGAAAAAAACGCAATAAATAAATTAAAATACAGTTAAATGTTTTGCGGCTCTAGCCGCTTTTAGCAACCAGAAAGTATGATCCCGCTCCCCCTTAAGTTAATTTTATTCATGTAATTGTGACGGAAAGCAATAGATGTTTAGATATATTGAAATATTTTAATAGCCTTGCACATGTTCTACAAAATGTATACAGGAACCATTATACATCTTAATAAAGTCTTATGCCAACTTAGTCCTTATTAAAAATGCAGTCTATAGGAGGATGTACTTTTCTGACTTTAACGGCATTGCATCTTCGCTTTCTTATTCATCGCATAAACTGCATAAATTTTAAAATAATATATTTATTTCTCATAGCAATAAACAAATCTTTGTGTTAGGTGAATAATTTTGCATCTAATTATTTTTCGGACTGCACAGGGTTAAACCCAATATAAAAACTAATTGTTCCGATGCGTGAACTCGATGTCAAATGGATTCGAATCCGCATTGGTCACACCCATTTCACCCATAAATATCTTCCATTTGGTAAAAGATGCCCTTTGCAATCTTGATTTTATTGCCATCCATATTTTAACCGAATGCCATTCTTTAAATCATCATCGATTGCGTGTTTTTGATGCACTGTCCCGATATGTTTGTGACTTAGCAAGAGAATACCCCCCCCCCCTCCACACCAAACCTTTTTAGATATTTGAAGACCATTGGTTTTTATCTTCGCATTTGAAATGTTATAGCTTTTATTATGTATGTACCGATTTCTTTTGGATTTTATGCTTTAAAGACCATTTTTCAATTCTAATATTTAAAATGTAATTTTTTACTCATTTCTCTAACCACATAATCGCTGCAGCATGGCCAGATTTGGTCTTTTTGCCATTAAATCTTAAATAGCAGCAACAATAACTGAGAAATTCATTCGTTTTTATTTTTACGTAAATTGCACTCATAATGTGTATAGCTTTAAATGCTACTTTGTAATAATCTAAATTTTGGTGAAACTTTTTAAAAAATAAAGGAATATCTAATGTGTACTTTTATTTAAATTTGTCTCTCTGATTTCAAATTAGTTTTAAATGAGAAATTTGTTCCCAAATAATTAATCGCAGTCTTAATGTTTAACATTACGAAAATGTTTTTCAAAATTTTGTGTCATTTATTAGTTAATCACAACATTTAAAAATTTGAATACAATATATTTCTTAATTTGGAGATTATTTATGAATATTTCGTAATACATTTGCAATATTTTGGCACAAAACTGTTTGATAAAGCTCTAAATTAGAATATTTTAGGCTTTTTTCAGCCCTCTTCTTTTCCCCTCCCTCCAAACTGATATTTTTACCAATTTTCGGCTTTTACTGATATAGTTTTGAGTCATACATGTTTTTAAAATCATTTTTTATATAAAAAATCAGAAATATAACTGTTTCATAATTTTTTTTCAAAAACTTTATTCCATTTATTTTCCTATACTATAAGTACGTGATTACGTTACACTAAGAGGGGCTATTTATATCTGAAAAAATTATCTGCAGTAGTTTGTAATGAGGAGTATTACTTGCAAAGTTCTTCGACAGCAGTAAATTTCTTGAAGTTGGAATAGCACACTGGTATGATCCTCTCCATTGGCATGAGGTAAGGTTGATAATCTTGGTACTCAGCATAAGAAAGATGCCTCATTACGGGTGTATCGGGCACCTGAGAATATACATGTTATTAACTGTGCATTATTAAAGCAGTAATGTTTCTGTAAAAAGCTTTGTACACTAGGACTAGGATTTTTTTTATTTCGAAATTTGATTCGATCATATATTTCCTCTCGGTAGTACCAATAATTGATACTACTGTCGTTGATACTAATAACTGTTTCCAATGTTTTACCAGTTCCCAGTACATCAAAGTACCAAAAATCGATACTAATACTGTATTGTATCAATAATCGTTACCAGTAATCGGTACTAGCATTTCACAGTACCAGTTCTTCACAATATCAGTGATAAATGCCAGTACTTCTTAGTACAAGTAATGGTATTAACTCTTCACAATATTAGTTTTCGTTACCAGTGTTTCTTTGCACGAGTAATTGATACCAATACTGCACAATACTAGTACTTTATAGTACCAGTATTTTACAGTATTAGTGATCAGTAACAATCACGTGGTGGGATATAATACGTCATAATTATATGGTATCAGATATCATTAATAATTGTTGGTACTTTAAAATATGGTACCAATACTTCATAGTGTTATTAATGTGTACCAATACTACAGTGTTAGTAATGTGTACCAATACATCATAGTTTTAGTAATGTGTACCAATATTTTATAGTGCTATTAATTGCTACCAGCACTTCTCACTACTAGTAATCATGACCAACATTTCCCTGTAACAGTAAAGTAATCGGTGCCAGTTCTTCACAGTATCAATAATCGGCACCAGTACTTCATAGTATCAGTAATCGGTACCAGTATCATCAATATTTACCAGTGATTCATAATACCAGTAATTGGTACTAATACTTTACAATGTCATTAATTCGTACTAATATTTTACAATGACATTAATTGGTACTAATATTTTACAATGACTTTAATTGGTACTAATACCTTACAATGCCATTAATTGGTACCAGCACTTTACAGAACCAATAGTCTTTACTAACACTTCACAGTACAAGTAATTGGTACAATTATTTTGCTGTACCATTAATTGTTATCAGCACTTCAAAGTACCAGTGATCATTACCAGCACTTCACAGTAGCATTAATAATTACTAGGGCTTCATAGAACCAGCACTTTACAATACCAATAACACTTCACAATATCAATACCAGGAATCGGTACCGATATCGGTGCACTGTACTAGTAATTGTCAGTAATTAAAAAAATAGTATTCTTACCGTTTCATTCTTTAGCTCTCCATTCTTGCAAAAAAGTGGCAAACAGCCGCAGAACTTTTTATCTAACATCTCTGAGAGGGGATAACATTTATTGTTAAATTTAGGATCAGCGCACACTTTTCTTGTCTTTATTCTAAAAAAAAACTTTTATAAAATGAAACCCCATTCATTTTAAAACATACAACTTTTAAATTAATCCGGCAATACATTAAATTTCAATTTTTGCTTCATTTTGATGACTATTAGAATTACTATTATAATAATAAAATAATTAACACTAACCTTGGCTAATTTGTTAATTTGGTCTTCCTACATTTTTAATTTGCATCATTAAATTTAATTTTTCACTGAGATTTTGGTAATAATTCTCGCCATCTTTCTAAATTATGAAATTTGATTAAAAAATACTTAAAAAAAAAGAGATTTAAGAAAAAAAAACTTCATTCAATAACGTTAGAATCTAGGATGGAATCTAAAACAAAGGTCCAAATTGTAAAATTGCATTCTGTTCAAAGAAACCTTGTTTTGAAGTTTTCTAAATCTTACAAAACTAGCGCTTCTAACATTATGTTTGACTTTTCTCTCTTAGTCTTAACTACTAACTGTATCAAATTCAGGCATTTTGTTGCCCGACCGGTTAGTACCGGTTATTTTTCTCTTTAAAACGCATTTTTGACATCATTAACATACATTTTCTATGTTTTAAATTTTGTGAAGGGTAAATATATTTATTATGATATAACTGCATAGAATGCAAGCTTGTACATGATTACAGTTAAAACTGCGTAATTAAAAATATTGTATAATATATAAATATGTTAATAATTAACTGAACGGAAGGAGTTAAACAGGGACTGGCTAATTATAATTTGTGGAGTGTTAATACTATTATAATATTTTTTAATCTAAAAAAATGTATTTTTATGAATTTAAATATTTGACTATGACATTTCTTTGACCGATTTTTTAACAGTTCCCTCAGTCCAAGTATTCTAAGCTGCTAGTTCTTTAGCCTCATAGAAAATCTTTTATTGCTTGATACGTTTTTACTTTTAACTCTGAAAATGTAGTAACTTAGGACAATAGTAATTAATAGAAATCAAGAAAAGAAATGTTTTTCATCACTAGAGAAGAAACATCTAGAGAGTGTATTCTCTTTCCGTTGGAATATTTGGTTTGCCTAAATATAAACATAACCGATCGCCCATAGAATCTGTAAATGACCTATTTAAAATGGACAAAATTTTCACAATTGAATTCATGTCCCTCTCGACTATGCAGATAGATTTGAAACTCACAGAAATAAAGAATATTAATTATTGACATAAAATGATCAATTTGTCATCTTTTGATGATAAAAATTTTAGATCGATGGATCCAATCATAGCGATAACTTTGCATTCATAGGTATACTGGTAACAATGGCATATATTGTTGGTAACAATTTTGAATCCATCTGTATGTTGGTAATAACTGTAGATATTTTTGGTTACAATGTTGAATCCATCTGTATGTTCGTAATAACTGTAGATATTTTTGGTTACAATGTTGAATACATCTGTATGTTGATAATAACTGTAGATATTGTTGGTAACAGCATTGAATCCAACAATTTGGATTTATCGGCATATTAGAAACAAATTATATATTGTTTGCTATGTTGAATTCATCAGTATATAGGCATTAATGGTATGAAATGTTGGTAAGAATGTTAAATCAGCGGTATATTTGTGAGAACGGTAGATATTATTGGTTACAACATTGGATTTACCGATATATTAGTAACAATGTCAGATATTGCTGATAACAATGTTGGATGCATCAGTATATTGGTAAAAATGGTAGGTATTGTTGGCAACAATGTTTGATGCATAGGTAAATTGGCAACAATTGTAGATATTGTATGTTACAAGGTTGAATACATTGATATTTTTGTAAGAATGGTAGATATTGTTGGTAACAATGTTGGATCCTTAGGATATTAGTAATAATGGTATGTATTGTTGGTAACAATGTTGAATTCGTCGATAGATTATTAACAATCATATATATTATTGATAACAATGGTGGATACATTGATATATTTGTAAGAACGGTAGATATTGTTGATAACAATGTTAAATATATTGATATATTTGTAAGAATTTTAGATGTTCTTGGTAACAATGTTGGATCCATAGGATATTAGTAATAATGATACGTATTGTTGGTAACAATGTTGGATTCTTCGATATATTAGCAACGATGGCGGATATTGTTGATAACAATGTGCAATACATCGATATATTTGTAAGAATGGTAGATATTATCAGTAACAATGTTGGTTCCATCAGTGTATTGGTAACTATGATTACATATTATGAGTAACAACATGGGAATTTTACTACGTATGTAATAAAAGTCTTCTCATGACCGTTTTTATTGTTCAGATTTCCCAGCTGAATTGTTCCTAATTAATTTAAAAGTTAGTACTTATAGGATAATGGAAGGGAGTGATAATCTTGAATAATATTCGTTTGCCATAAATAATTCTTGCTGGATTAATTAATTAAATTGATTATTCCTTCTAAGATTAAATCTAATTTATTTATGAGTAGAAATTATTAAAGATTTTATTAGAGAGAAATATTTCTGAAGTTAAAAATTTGATTAATCACATGCACGAAGGCATGAATATCAAGAAATAAGTTGGAAGACTAATATGTAAAATCTATCTGGCAGCACTGCAAATTTAGGCCTAACTGCACCTTAATCTTTCATTAAAAAAACTTTACACAGAAAATATGTAACATTTATTTATTTATATATTTTCTTAATTTTTTAATTGGAGGAATTTTTGAATTTTGAAGCTTATATTCGTGAAATGAAGTGCGATTCATCGAAGTTTTATTTTTGATTATGTGAAATTTTATGCATATTTTTTATTGTTGTTTGACATGAAAACTATAAATTGGAAATGGTTCTCGATTTTTCGAGCAAAAAATCTCATTTTGGAAGTTTATCTGAAGAATCAGAATGCTCCGTATATATAAACGTGTAGGAAAAAACACGATTGGACAATATGTAAAGCTTTTTTCGGATTTTAAACTTAAAAATCCGTGACGCTTTGATATTACAGTCAGGCAAATATATTTTATTAGGTAACTTTTTCTTATACTTACTGAACCAAAGAATATTCTCTGTACTTTATCAGAACTTTTTTTTCAAACTAAAACCAGACCTTCACTTTTTCACAATCAACCAACTCCAAATTTTCACAACACAAGACATACTTCTTTACAGTCAAACCATTTCATAGAGAAATTTCAAGTAGGTTTTCTCTTCCAAAGTTATCAGTTCGTATAATAATAAACCTTCTCCTCACTTTAATTATTTTTGCTAGACTTTAAATTTTCGCACTTTCTATTTAGTTTTCTTTTATTCTTACATGCTCACTGTTATAATTATTTATCAATGGGATGAAAGAGTTCGGCAAATATCCATTATTTTTAAATAATTTTGTGGAATCAACTTAATTGTAAAATGAAAGAAATTACCATTCGATTTCAAAAAAACTTGAGTAGACGGCTTTTATAAAAATAATAAATTCGTATTTAAAAATCACTTGCTTTTAAATGGAGTAAACTATTATTAAACCCATTGAAATTATCTTTAAAACAATCATTGAATTGTCATTCTTATTATGATTTCAAATAGTGTTATTTCAAAAATTTTTAATCAGACATTAGTCTTATTTTTTAAATAATTATTTACTAAACATTTTTAATTCTTGGTTCTATAGATTTAGTAGACATACAACTCAACAAAGAAAAACATAGCAATAAAAATAACGTAAATAAAGATTTTCTAGGGGAATTATTCTGATTACTTGTTATGGTTATCTTTATGGTGTAACGTAGTGAGAATTAGATCCTGTTAAATCTATAATTACTAATTGCGTAGCAATCATTTTTCTTTACACAAAATTATTCAAATAATTGATACAAAAAGTTAGGACAGTAAATTTTAAAAAATTCAAAAGCGATATGATTTATTTTAAATTTGTGAAATTCTAATTATAACATTTTTATTTAATGAAGATTCTTTCACATGCATATAAATTTTACAGTTTAAAATTGAATCTGCGAGTATTTGGAAAAACATCACAAATTTAATCATTCTTAATTAAAAATTATCCAATTTCATAGGGAATAAGATGTCTTTAATTTTTAATAATAATTTTAATTTATTTTACATAAAATTATTGATACAAAAATTAACTAGGAAAGCTCATTTTTGAAAAAAAAAATTACAAAGGCGATGTGATTTTTATTTTTAATCAATAAAATTCTCATTATAAAATTTTTAATTTATTAAAATTAATTTTACTTAATGAAGAACTTTTTCATGTATATAAATGACTTTGTAGTTTAAATTTGAAGATGCTAGTAGATGGAGAAACATATGTGGTAAAGTCACAAATTTAATCACTCTGAATTAAAAATTATTCACCTCCATAGAGAATAAGCTGTCTTTAATTTTTAATAATAATTTTAATTTATTTTACATAAAATTATTTAAAATTATTGATATAAAAATTAAATAGTACAGTACATTTTCGAAAAAAATTTCAAAGGTGATGTTATTTATTTCAAGTTAACAAAGTTCTAATTATAGAATTTTTAATTAATGAAAATTAATTTTATTTAATGAAGATCTTTTTCGTGTATATAAATGACTTTTTAGTTTAAAATTGAAGATGCTAGTAAGCGGAGAAACATAAGTGGCAAAGTTACTAATTTAATCACTCTGAATTAAAAATTATTCACCTCCATAGAGAATAAGCTGTCTTTAATTAATTAAGGATAATTTTAATTTATTTTACATAAAATTATTTAAAATTAGTGATTTAAAAATTAAATTTCCAAAAAAATCATAGACTACGTGATTTATTTTATGTTAACAAAATTCGAATTATAAATTTTTTAATTAATGAAAATTAATTTTATTTAATGAAGATTTTATTTCATGCTTATTAATGTCTTTATAGTTTAAAAAAGAAGATTCTTGTATTTGGAGAAACATGTGACAACATCGTAAATTTAATAATTCTGAATTACAAATTATTCATCTAAATAAAAAAAAATAAGCTGTCTTTAATTTTTAATAGCAATTCTAATTTATTTAAAGTTAAATTATTTAAAATTATTGATATAAGAATTAAATAAAATAGTTCATTTTTTTAAAAAAAATCAATCAAAGGCGATGTAATTTATTTTAAATCTGCGAAATTCTACATAATTTTTTTAATTAATGAAATTTTTATTTAATGAAGATCTTTTTCATGCATATAAATGACTTTATAGTTTAAAAGTGAAGATGCCTGCATTTAAAGAAACATATGTGACAACATCATAAATTTAATAATTCTGAATTATAAATTATTCATCTAAATTAAAAATAAGCTGACTTTAATTTTTAATAATAATTCTATTTTTAGTAAAATTATTTAAAATTATTGATATAAAAATTAAATACAACAGTTCATTTTCAAAAAAAAAAAAAAAATCAAAGATGATGTAATTTATTTTAAATTAGGGAAATTCTAAATAAAATGTTTTAATTAATAAAAATTTTATTTAATGAAGATCTTTTATATGCATATAAATGACTTAATGGTTTAAAATTGAAGATGCGAGTATTTGGAGAAACATATGTGGCAACATAAAATATTCAACCTTTCTGAATTTAATTTTTTTTAACTTCATAGAGTATACATTGGCCTTAAAATTTTAAATATGTTACAAAGCTACAGAAAAATACTTACCCGTTATTGGTGCATACGGTGACAGATGGCATTTCAGCTTCTTTCGGATTCTCTACTTTTATATCAATGACGGTTTGATACTCCCAGTACATATTCATAAACTCCAGGGATTGATAGATGAATCCCATAAGGCAAAAAATAAAAACCAGTGTTTTAAGAATCTTTTTCGGTGTATTCGTAGCGCTTGCTATTTGAGGCAACCCAGTTATCATGGAATTCTGAAGCACAGATCGTATATAATTTGCAAAGTCTTCCTTCTTACTTTTGCACATCGTTAATAATAATAAAAAGTATTACAGAAAATAGAACTATTCTTATATTGCACTTATATTTCTGATCTCTTCTGTGGTTTAAATTGTAATAATCCTGTGAAGTATTTTCCTTGTTTGTGGTAAACGTCAAATTAGAAAATTTTCATTCTTGCCGTAGAAAAATGTACACAAAGAAAATTAATCAGTCTCTTTATGGTTTTGAATCTTTTGATCTTTAAATGCTGAGTGTTAATAACAGAAATGGAAATATCCGATTCATATCAATAAAGGATTTTTTTCTTCTAAATATTTTGATTCGAATAATAAAGATAATTAAAGTGAATGAAACCGCGGTGAAAAGTTTAAATGCGCCTGTATTTACTGAAAAAAATTAACAAATGTTGATGGTTATTAGTTTAGTTTACAACATTAGTTTAGTAACAAACATCACACAATTCAAAGTTTTTTTTACAAACAACTTATTACTGAAATCCAATTGTTTGTACGCCATGAAATATTTGTATCGAATAAAAGATGATCTGTTATCTAATTCAAAATTTCTGTATGAAAACCGGATATGAAATATTCATAAGATAAATGCAATTAGACATTTGCTTTAAATAAGCTTTCAAATTTTGTATTTATCTCAATAAAAAGAAGCGATAAATTTACATTTAATGGCTGTACAATAAAGAGGAATAAATTATTGGAAAATTTGAAGCCATTTTCCATGTCATTTTTTTTGAGTAAATGCTAATGTGCTGACAGCAAATATTATTGATCGACTTATTACGTTGTGAATAATAATGAATGGTTAGTTTAAAATTGTTGACATAATAACTAATTGTTGACAGAAATAACTTTTACGCTAGAACTGTAACGTAAACGTTATTTTTATCTAATCCATTCATAAACATTTCTTTTTATCAAAACAAAACCCATGCAGTAGAAAATCATCTCTTTTCATTTTAGACGCTATAAACGTATCATTGTCCCGTTAAGAATGTCCTACGGCAAACTGCCTTTATTTCTTCGATTTTTTTATTATGTGAGGGCATAACGTTGTTTTGGTTTTGAGGTTTGGTGCTGTCTCAACAAAAGGCAATGAATTGTTCAGTAAATATCGTAACCTATATTTGCTAACAGACATTTAGCAGACGATTCCTTTTCAGGCATTTTATAACTGCTGCTATTTTTATTTTAATTAAAATATTATTAAAAGTTAAAAGCAAACGATTTTTTCTTTGATAAACATATTTTATTTAAAACTTTCATTTCTAATTTTTAGTTTTGCTAGCTAGAAATTGAATAATAAAAATAATGCTATAATGATTATTAAATTTCCCAGATGATTTACATTTTTATGATGATCAAATTTCCTAAAAAAAAATTCAGTACAAATAGTTTGTCTTAAAAATACTTTTATTTGCTAACTTTTATAAATATTATACATAGATGAAAGATAATAGACATGTATTAATAGTTATATAATTTTCTCTACAAAAATAGCAGCATAAAGATAAGCTAAAAATATTTGCAGAGATTATGGGTACATTTTGTGGTGGTTTTTACGGGAAGTAGTGAATAACGAAGACAAATTTTATATCTTTAGCATTATAAAGAATAGATGCAGTAAGAATAATAAATAATAAAATTGCCCGAATAACTCATTTTATGTTTTATTTTATAGAAAAAATATCTAATTTACTAAAAAAAATATCTAAGTGAAATCAATTATGTTATATTTCCTGCATCCAACCCTTTCTATTTTCTTTTCTTTTATCAAATTTCCTTCTATTTTCAAAGCAGATGGTACAAAATATAAGAAATTATTTTGCTACAATAAAAAATATGGAAGAGGAAACAGAAAATATAAAAGAATAATAAAAAATTATCAATATGATCTACTGATTACACTGATTGAATTGCCATTTAGCAGATCGATATGACGCAACAGCATAGGCGAGAACTATAACTGAGTTCTAGGGGTCCTCACCGGTCACTTCAATCCATCTAGTAAGAAGTACGTCCTCTCATCAATAGAGGTTAACCCACCCCACACCATTTCTGTACCCAACAGGACGGCGATAACCAATCACCATACGGGAAGCTTTTCATTCCCATATCCAAAGTGCCTCCGACAGGTATTGATGAAAATAAGAACAATGACTGAAGTAAAGTTTCGTAAATAAAAAAGGAAATGAGAAAATTCTTTAGCTCGATTTTATATCGATTAATGGTTGAAAAATAATCAATCTTTCACACTGTAACAAATCTGTAATTTTTCAGTTTGTTTCATAGTGAGAAGTGACAAAAATCTCATTACAAATATTTTTATAGATAGATTCTAGGTCATGTTAGTGCCAATTTGGCAACTTTGGCAAAAAAAAGGGAGTAGAAATCGAATGAATTTTGGCGATTTCTCTACTAGATGCCAAGATAACGAATTATTTCTTGGAACTCATTTTCTGCCCCGAAAAATATATAAGATGAGGAAATATATAAGATGAGGAAGAAAGGGAATTTAAAATAGAAATGAATCACAAAGTGTAGAAAGTTATACATATATAAAAACTTTATATATTAACTTTAATCCATTCGCTGCCAAGCCTAAATTGTATGAAGTTATTCCCACTGCCATTTCTGTTTTGTGTGTTATTGTTAATCCAATTTTTATTATTTCAAATAAAATACGCATATTTTGTCCTAAATAATCATTTACATGTATAAAAATCAAACACGAGTATACTCATGGTTGGCAATGGGAATAACCTCTCACAATTTAGGCTTGGCAGCGAATGGGTTAAATAAAGTAGAATTTTTTTAAAAACAATTTATTTAACTTTTTTTCAAGTTTTGACACTTGTATATTCATTTTTGTGGTCATAAAAAGTTTGACCTGTACGTTATAATATATTAAAAATATCACGAGTATATTCGTGCTGGCAATAGATAACACCCTGCCAACCACGGGTATATTCGTGGTTGGCAGCGAATGGGTTTTCTTTTCTATTTTTCTTTGCTGTATTTTGATAATAAATATTTTAGCAAGCATCAAATATCTTCAGTTAAAAAAAAAAACTATAAATCTGCATTTAAAACAGTCACTGCGAGAATTTAACGACCAACGTTTGTTTATGATTATTATATAAAGTTTTCAAAAAGGATATTTTGATTCTTTTATTCGTTTATTTATTACAAAATATAGCAGGTTTCTTTTAAAAGAAAATTTGGCACTGAACACTGTTATTAAGAGCATGCTTTTTCTAAACACTTACCTTTCTCTTTTAATATGTTTTAAATCATTAAATATCATAACAGTATTTAGAGGAAATTATTAAGAGCTTTTGTAAAGAAAAAAGCAATTTGTATCATTAATTCAAGTGATAGATCTTACATTTATCACAAGCTGTATTTTAACTATGTTTATTAGCGTTGTTTATTATAAACGTTTCTAGTGAAATGGATGATTAGTTATCGTTTATTATTTTTATTACTAATAAAATTGAAACAAATGCCCACAGCATTAAGAAAACAACAAACCCTATAAGACGATATAGTTTAAATAGGAATCCCACTTTTTTATTGCTGATTTAACACAGATTGTTCAACGAATTTAATTATTCGAAGAAAAAAATATTACTCCAGCAATTTTTTTTAAATCTACTGTTTCTAAACAGCATATTTAGATATTTTTTTCCTCAGTAAATGACCAGTAACATTATATACAGAATCATTTCTTTGTATAATGAATTTAAAGGGGAAACTGACAGATAAACCAAAAATTTTTACTGCCATGCTTTCTTTATCATGTAAACAATAAGTCTCTTACGGAACAAATTGTCGCTCATTAAAAACCATACATAGTAACGCATCCAATGTAATTTTAATGTTTAAACATGAATTGTAATTTTGTGAATAACTTGTAAGAAATTGAGAGCATAAGTAATTTATTTTTGCAAGTATTTTGAAAGGATAAAACATTTTTAGAAACTTCGCAACGACATTTAATCATAATAAAGATTTTATTAACTTCGAGTTTTATGTGTAGCTCCGTCATAGAGTGAAAAATAAAAAATAAAATGCGTATTGTTTTTACTTTTTTAATTTCGATTGATTGATTAGACTAAAATTGTATTTTGATCTCTAAATTTAAATTAAATATCTACCTTAAAATTTATTTAAATTACTTGTTGCATTTCTCAGCTATTACTTCTTCACAAACATGAAAAGATAAATCAGCAGGCATTTAACTCTTCCGCTACTGATACGGCCCAAACGGCCGTGTACAGTCTATCCTGGTAAGCCAGTTTTTATTTCAGAAGGGAGGGGGATGTAATATGAGAATGTATTCGTTTTAAATTTTGCACCCCACATTTAAAAAAGAATTTGGCCCGCCAACATAGAATTCGTATGACTTCGGGGACGGTTCTGTCTTTCTTGGTTTATACTTAAAAAAAATACAATTAAATTAAATTTATTCTTGGAAAAATGTATTTATTTCAGTGGCTGTAAACGTTGATAAAAGAAATACTATTAGAGAGTACGATGTTGTATGCAATAATATTACAGTGCATTATTTTTTTAAAATGCGGATCAAATTTCCCCAAAAAGTAAGCAGTCAACAAAATTATTATGAAAATATTTTTATTTGTAAATATTACAAATATACATTCGTATAAGATAATATACATGTGTTAAAATATGATCTACTGTACAGGAGTAGACATACAATAACACTTACAGTGATTATATACAGAGTTTGGCGTCTATACAATGGCCCACTTCATGCGAAGGGATGAAAGATGATCACTAATTTAACAAATTTATTTTGTTAAAGAAATTAATACAGGATATATAAAGAAAAGCAAGTGTTTGGGTGACATTTTAAATATCACCCTAATTTTATTAATATGAGAGTCTAAATAAAGAATATTATATAAATTCTTTTCGATGGTTTATCTAGTTTTGTTATGTTCGGGTTGAATTAAACTATAAATATTTTTATAAATGAAAAAAAAAATATCAGAGAAAATATAAAATCTTTTGTACAGAAAAGGACCAGAAATATTAGAATTAAAAAAAAATGAGAAATTTCTTTTTTCTTAATAATCGAGGAAAGTGTCTGCAAGTATTTAAAGTTTAATTCGTTCCAGCTTAAATTATTATTTATTACTTTTATGTTATCTTAATTAATTAAAGTCACTACTACAATAATTCAGGAGAAAAAAGTCAAAGAAAAAATAATTGATTAATAAATGACCCCCCTCCTTAATTATTTAGAATAAAAAGAACAATAACAAGCAGTTGGTAAGAAATAGATAAGAAATAAAAAATAACACTTATTTAAAAATTTAAAAAATAATAACAGAAATTTGTCAGAAATTTAGTTTTATATTTTTTAATCATTACAAATATATTTCATTTATTAAAAAGATGAATTCATCTACAGAAAACCCTGTTACTCCAGTGATGCCAAATGATATAAAGGTCGGAAATAATTGATTTCATATATTGTTATATAAAAATGATTAGAAATTAAAATGCTAATATATAGTTCTCGAAAGAAAATTTGGGAATTTCTGATGAATAATATTAAGGATAAAATTCAATTAATTTATAAGAAGAATAGATGCCATATAAAATTCCATCAACTTATTATTGAGAATAGAATTGACTAATGAGAATAGATGCTAATTATTAAGTACGTACTTAATACTGATTTGCTAATTATTAAGCACATACTTATGAAAGTGGTGTATTATAACTAAAAAAAATATGTAGAAAGAATATAAGGCGAAGAAGTTAAAGAAAATTAAAATAGAAGATATTAAAAACCTCCCCCCCCCCCCAAATGTCTCTTATCTAGTGATTTTCATTATGTTAAGAAAAAAAATTCAATGTTTTTAGAATGTATTGATACTTTCAGAAAAAATATCCTAGAAGATTTGATATGATAGTTATCATTTATATATATATATATATATATATATATATATATAATATAATATAAATACTTAAAAAAAGGAATTTAAGTTATATTTTAAAACTTTCCTTAAGGTATTTCTCATGCCATTTAGCATAAAATATTTTATTATATCTTCAATATGTTATTGAATACTATAAGTTTTAAACTACAAGATGATGACATCGTAGTTTGGGAATTTCATGCTAATTGGGATTAGATGAGTGTGAAATAATTAAAACAAATTAATCCTTTATATTAGTTTACTATTTGATGAAAAATATTTTGTTCACATTTAAATTTTTTTCCATCAGCTTGTTGGAAAGAATTCAGGAAAGTCATGAATTCAAAAAATTCATACAAAGTAGTGTTATAAAATTCTTATTCAAAACTATAAAAACGCGATAAAATGTTTTTGAAACTTTTTTGAGCCTTTGAGAACTCAGCGTGTTTAACCCTTTGATTGTTATATGCTCTAATTTGAAGTGTGTCTCTTAAAAGGTGTGCAGCCAGCAGTAGCGATAGTTGGTGACAGAACTAAGGACATGCTCGGAATGTTAGAAGATGAAGATGGACACATGCAAGTCCCCATAGCAGTCAAAGGGGTGGATTATTATAGAAAAACAGGAAGAGGTCTAGAAAATTCACAGAATTTAAAGAAGAAAAGGAAAGATAGTCATACATTCATTTTTTAATCGATAAATGGTTATTTCGAAAACACTTTATCACACTAACTGCCTTATATCACATCTGTAGTTCACTCTTTCTATTTAACACACCACCGATTTTTAACAATAGTTTTAAAAAAAGTGATCTAACTACATAGTAGGTGTGAATCACAGATGTGAGTTAAATGGTCCGTAATGTGGTAAAATCTGACATCTGTCACTGTAATAGCGATTTGATTGCACAAGATCCATCAATTAGACAATATTATATTCAACGTTGTTTTTTAGACTTTATACTTGAATTAAAATTCTGCATTTTCGAGATAATCTAAGTGGTAATGAGATTAACTATAAGAAAAAGTAATAATACTGTTGATAAAAAGAAATTTCCTGAGGATGGAGTACTTTGATTGCAAATACTGTTGAAAGAACTCTCAGTTCTAGTCGTAAAAGCAGTCTTTACCATTAGTGAATAATTGTGATGATATGATGAAAGTATTTCAGTTCTGATGGGATCACCATCCACCTCCTTTCATGTTACCATAACTTCCACCACCACCTCCTCCTCCCATACCTCCTCCGTAACCTCCTCCCATACCTCCTCCGTAACCTCCTCCCATACCACCTCCATAACCTCCTCCCATACCACCTCCGTATCCACCGCCCATGCCACCTCCGAATCCTCCTCCCATTCCACCACCGTATCCTCCGCCTCCTCCCATGCCACCACCATAACCTCCCATGCCGCCTCCATATCCACCTCCCATGTCATAGCCGCCTCCATAGTCCATTTGCCTGTAAAAGAGAGAAAAAGGATATTAGAATAAATCAGGAATCTATGAAACACAGGTAATATACAAATATTTAAATCAATTCCTATTTAGGATAAATAATGGGATATAAGGATAAATTTTTAGTTGTTTTTTATTAAATAATTACAACTAATATAAATTTATCAAAAAGTTATGCCTGGCCAAAACAAAATCAAGTCCTTATCCGTTGAAAATAAATAAGAAAGAAGAGGCAACGCAAACGTACATATTTTCTACGCCAGTTGGGGCAACATTCTACAGATTAGAAACTTTTAATTTTCTTTATTCTGTAGTATTTTAATTCGAAAGTACTTCAAAATGAATCCCGGAAATCGATGAATTAACATGTTTAATTTTAAATGCATCAAAAAGTAAAAAAAATTAGACAAAATCGTTTGAAATTATCGGTCGAATACATGTTGTCTAACTTCATTCGAGTGGGAAAAAAACAATCTTAAATCTTTCTCATTTGGTGGTAGGAAGTGAAGATTTTTGGCTGAGAAGTTAGTTTTTAATTAATAATATATGAAAGAACTTCATTAACATCAAATGTCATCCGCTACAAATATTTAAAAAATGTATTTGAATAAAAACGTATGAATAAAAAGTATCTTATTAGCGATTAAAAATGTGATCAAGATATATATATCTATATATGTATAGGAAGAGTGTAAACTAATAGTAGGAATTTAAATACATCAAGAAAAAAAACATAAGAATATAAAAATATTCATAATTTGATTGATTATTTGAAATTTTTAAAATTATAATTAAATAATTACAAATACATAATTCATGAGACTCCCATTATCTGGACCATTGTAATCTTACTTTTTATAAAATAAGCAGGGTTAGTCAGTTAACAGTTTGTTCTCCTCTGAAAAACAAAGGGCAGTATTAAGATTATCGGATTAAAAGATCTATGTGTGTTTGTAGCATTATTTGCAAACAGTGCTTTACTACAAATGGGCAAGAAGGCGTTCATAAGATAAAAAAATTGTTAACTTGACAAAATTACATGTAAACAAACCAGCTAATGAGGATTTAAAAATAAAATTTGAAATCGTGGTTAACTTTTATCAGTATAAGAACTTCTGCAGATTAGTCATGGCTCACCAAACCAAATCCTCTAATGATTTCTTACTTTTTATAAGTGGAGAAGTGAAATAAAACTTTAGGTTAACTATTCTTTATTGAAACCATTCTTATATATATCAAAGAATCGAGCTAATGTTGAGTAAAGTTATTTTCCTCATTGACAGATATTGTGCAAAATTTGATGTTGATATATAGTCCTGTAAAACCAATCACATTCTAAATTTTATTCATGTTATTTCTTGCCTTTTTTGATTATCAATATAGGGTGGGTCATTTATCAAGATACAAGAACAGAAATATATTTTCAAAAATACTTTTTAAAGTGAAATATTGACTTCATCAATATTTGAGGCCAAAGTGTTTGGAGTTTACCGTAGAAAGAGTCGATTAAGTGTGAGGTAGATTTGAGAAATGCGTAAAAGGTTAATATTCTCATTTTGCTGTTTTTTAAGGAAAGATATAAACCATGCTGGTCATTTTAGTAAACGAAAAAATTCCTGGCCTTTGTTATTAAACTATAAAATGGACCTGTTTTCGAAACATCTAATTGAAAAATTCCAACTATGAAGTGATATAACTGTATAATATTTTATAATGCAATAATGTTATTATAGGAGTTAAATAAAATATTTTTATCGGAGACAATCGAAAAAAGATAATATTCTTGATAATCAACTAAAGAATTTGTAAAAAAATATTCTGAACTGATTTTGAGCTATATTTCAAGCCAGATTTTTCTATTCATACTTTGGCTATCTTTTGTCGTATAGGTATTTCCAAAAATAGCGTCTATTATTTGTTTTCAATATAAAGAACATTTCTTCATAAGGAATGGAGTCAAAAGTTAGTTGATGGGACGCACTTTGCTTGTTTTAAAATATAGTACCCCCTCCCCCCAATTTCTTTAAAAAAATTAAAAATAAATATTAATTGCTGATTTTAAATACCTCGCAGAAAATAATACTTTATAAAAAAGAAGAAATTATTACATAAAATAAAACATAAATTAACAAAAAATAGGACAAAAATCAATTAATTTAAAATTGGATAAAAAATGAATCCCATAAATATATTTTTATTTTAGTTATAAAAGGTTTAGCTGTCCAAAATATAAACATAATATTATTATCATTTATCAATAAATCATTATCAATAAATCATTATACAATGAAGCACCCTTTTAAGTTTAATTTATGGTTAATAAATAAATTGAACTTAAAAGGGTGCTTCTATTTTTCAAAAATTCTGAAAGTAAAAAAGAAGCCAACGTTTCGTAGCAGTGACGAAAATTTATTGATTTATATGTCTTTGTTCTATGTTTAAGTCGACAATTTTAATTCTAGAACTGCTTTTGAGCATTGCATTATGCTATTATGTTGTGCATTGCATTATGCTATTATGTTGTGAATAAATCATTAATACACATTTTCAATATTTATATATTCGGTTCTTAATCGCCTTTTACTATCTGCATCTAAATAAAACAATTCTTACTGTGTGCAGTCTTCAAAGAAAAACCAATTCAAGATAAAGTGGATTTTTTTTGTCAATTAATTTTTATTTAAATATTTCTGTGTTTTTAAGAAATTGAGGTATACAATTTAAATGATATTAAATATGAAAATTAAAATCCAAAATGTAAGTAATCAAATTTCAATCGTCTTGAAGAACAAAATTATCACTGAACAACTTTTATTTATACTTCATGTACAATATAAAATAAATATAGTATAAATATCATATAAAATTGTAAAATTAATGCAACACAAATCCAACAATATGCCTTCTATTGCTACTGATTAATTCAAGTAAAAATCTCTTAACAAATTAAATAAAATCTCAATAAAGTGAAGTAAAATAATTAAACCTAAGTACAAAATTTGAATGTGAAGTTTTTAGAATTTTAATTTAATAAACATCAATAACAATTTTAAATTAGTAAAAATTAATAAAGATACGAATGAATAAGAATTTTAAATTGATAAGAATGAATAAGAATTTTAAATTAATACGAATGAATAAGAATTTTAAATAAATTAGAATTAATAAGAATTTTAAATTAATTAGAATTAATAAGAATAATAATTCAAAAGAATTTTAGATTAATAAGAATTAATAAGAATTTTAGATTAATTAGAATTAATAAAAATGAATAGGAATAAGAATTTTTAGTTAATTAGAACCAATAAGAATAAATAGGAATAACAATTTTTAATTAATTAGAATCAATAAGAATAAATAGGAACAAGAGTTTTAAATTAATTGGAATCAATAAGAATAAATAGGAATAAGAATTTTATCAGTTTCAAACTAAATTTTATATTTATCATATTTAATAAATTATAACAATTCTATATGGAATTGTTAAGTTTTCATTAACTTTTACAATTTTTATGTTAAATATATAGCTAATATGTTTTTTTTGTTTAAAATAGTGTTTGATTGAGAAATTGATGCAAAAAATAAATGAATATCGTTTGGTACTTTAAGCTTATGTCTCGTAAATAGGAAACAGTTTGATAATATATTATTGCCTATAAATCTGTCCTCGATAAAGAAAGTTTTTTTCTAAAAAAAGGAATTCTAAAGGAATATCGAACTATTCGTGCTCGTACAATTTTACTTAATGATACGTTTCTGCCAAATAAAACTATTTAGTGGTCGCATCATAGCTGACCTCTTCCCTATCCTCTATTATCTTTCATAATAAATAAATAAAAAGAACTAACTTCAAATGAAATAGATATTAATTCATATAAAATTCATTAAATCGTCACTTTCTGACTCAGTCTATTACCTGAAATCTTCCTGTCATGACTGATCTAAAAATAACTTAAAGGGTCACGACTTGCTCATCTTTGCTGCCATCCAAATTCAAATTGTGGCTATTGAGGGCAAATTAGATTAAAGGAAAAATAAAAAGGGGAAATCAAGTTCGAAATGGAAATGTCGAAATGGTTCAACAGTTGCGAATGGAAATGTGCAAAAAAAGAACATCTGATTGCATGTTATATTTAAAAGCATATTACGGTGCAGCAGACGATATTAAAGCAATTCGTATTGTCTACTGCATTGTGAAGATGGAACAATCGTTTGGCAATTGAATGTTTGTTTGAGGAGACTGAAGTGAAGAGAATTATTTAAAGAAATTCTAAATAGATAAAATCTTTTATCCCTTATCTATAAAAGATGATCGCGGATATTTTTTATTACATCATTATATTTGTATGCTAATTGAGTTTTATTTTATGTTAATTGACTTACTCTAAATTTCAAGAAGCCTTATTTTATTCTAACAATAGATATCTGATTAGAATGTACATTTTTCGCATTCGTTATCGTCACAATTTGACATGGTACTTCAAAGTATATTTAATATCACCATAAATTTAATTAAATGTCTTTTGAATTTATTAAAAAGAATAGAATTTTTCATCATCTTCTTCAGTTTTACTCAAGCGGAATAAGAAAATATAGATAATAATTTTTGATTGATTTAAAATTAACTTTCGAATCATTCAACCTTTGGCATTATTGTAATTTTTAACTTCTAAATTGTTTGAACTTTTTATTTTTCAAAGAAAAGAAACTGATTAGTCAACAAATTACTTTTTTTTAAAGTATATAGACTCTGAATGTTTTCTTTTGGTCTCTCTTCCCTACTCTTTGTATTACTGTTCGGTTTGCTATACCTTGCTCATGGTTTAACATTGCTTTAACATACTACTATGGTTTAAAAATTGCAAATCCTGACAAATGATCGAAAATTTACAATTTTTTTTAAATTATCAGAAGCAAAAAGGTGTTAAATAACTCAACAACAGTTCCTTCAAATAAAATTTTCCTTGTTTATATACAAAAGAATGCATATAAAATAAATTTTATATGATCCATATATGTGTAAAATGTCTGTTTTAACCCTTTCAGTCCGGAATTTTTAAAATGTGGAACAAAAAAAGATATTTGAATTAATGATGAGGGTCATCAAGAGAACATCCATATTTAATTTCATCTCATTTTCACTTCAGGTATAGGAATCAGGAAGTCATGGCAAATGCCACCATCAGGTTTGAAGAGAAATTAAAACTAAGCACTTAAAATACCGTAGTGGCAAGTGCCATCCGGAAGGGTCGAAAGGGTTAAATATAATTTTTATATTGAAACTAATAAAGAAATATTAATGTAGAAATTTAAAAAAATACTAAAGTTAATTAGCATAAAATATTATTACAATCTATTAAATAAATATTAACATTAATACATTATAACTTTTTAGTGTGGTAATTGCTTCAATGACTAAATATTTCGATTATTAAGTTAAGAGCTGTTTCAAAACTAATTCTTTAATTTAGCACATTAATTTACAGATTTCTCTAATCAATATATATATTTTTAGATCAAAAGAAAATATTTTTTAAAGTTCATATTTTAAAAAAAAGTCTTATTTCCATTTCCACGGAATTCTCATTTTAGTACTTTAATATTATAAGTAGATGAGCAATGAAAAATCAAATGAATAAATATAAAAAAATAATTCTTTTTATATAAACATGTTACAAAAGTTGATATAACAATTGCCTAAATTTAAAGACAACTAAATAGCGTATGACAGCTTTCAAAAGGTAGTATAAATTTTAAAAGTGTATCCTATTTATAAAAAGGATTATTTTTATGAATTTTAGACAGCTCTTGGCTTTCTTCTGGGCAGTCTGTTGACATAACGTGCTCAATTTTAGACACTTTCTATTGTTTGCAACACAATGGAAGTTGTTGTAATGCCATTTTGGGATGAACCTTTGGGGCAACAAAAGGTCAACTCAAAATGGCAGTGACTTGTCTCAAGACTCGTTACTTTCACCTTCGGTGTAGAAATAGAAACACTGCTTTTGAAAACTGTCACTTGTAATCTTGTATACAACTTGAATGAAAACAATAAACAATATAAATGAATAACGTTAAATAATCGCTACGATCGAAAAAATATGAAATAAAAGAAACAATTTATAGTTTTTAAATTTACCGATAGCAATTTTGGTGTTTTGTTTTATCCTTAATAAAATTTAAAAATCGTAAAAGATATAGCAGATCGAAAAAAATAATGGTTTTTCCTATTTTAGACATTTTTTAAAAAATTTAAACAGATTATTTAATGCAAATAATCACCATTTGTTTATAGTTGTGGGTCTTAAATTTATCTAGATTATAAAAAAAAGGTCCCTAAAAAAGTATATTCGCGAAAATTATTGAATATATTTAAATAAGGCAGAAAGTTCTAAAAGTATAAATAAATAGTTTGTTCAAAAAAATTCAGAATTTTTTAATAATGAGATTATAATATGTTTTTGAAATAATTGTTTTTAGTTTGGTTTTTTTATTATTTCATAAGTATTAGAAATAATTTATTTAAATTTAAACTGACTTGGGATATTAAAATTTCTTATTTTTATTCTGATCTCTTTTATTTTTCTGAATGAATAAATTTACGCAGACAAATAAAAGCAGCAGTAATTATTTTCTACCAAAACTTTCTAATTCCATAATAATGAGATTTCAAACTGTTTTTGAGATTTTTTTATTATTATTTCTGTAGCATTAGGGGCAATTTATTTAAAATTTCACCGACCTCAAACAGTAAAGTTTCTTATATTTACTATCTCAATGGGCCTTCTGTTATTTTTCTAACTGAAGACATTTAAATATACAAATATTATTTGTAAGTATTTTATATAAAAATATTCAAAATTCATTAATAAGAAAATTGCGATTTTTTTAAATTTAACTTTCTGTTTTATAAAGAATTAGAAGTAATTAATTTAAATTTCTAATGTCTTGAAACACTGAAGTTTCTCATTTTTACTACCATATTGTGCTATCTTTGATTTTTCTAAATGAGTGCACTTAAAAACACAAGAGTTATTAATATACATTTTATACAAAAAAAAAGATTCCATATTCATTAATAATGGAATTTTAATCTGTTTTTTTTAAATAACTAATTTTTAGTTTTTTTTTTGTTTTTGAAGCATTAGAAACAATTTATTTAAATTTAAACTGACTTGAAAAACTAAAATTTCTCATTTTTATTATTTTATTATCTTTTTTATTTTTCTGTTATCTCATTTATAATTGTCTCTCATTTAAATTATTTTTTTAAAAAAAATAGATTACAGTAAGGTTTAATCTTGTAAGATCATGCTAAGTAAGACATTTTTTTTTCAGTTTACGATAATCTATAAATCTGTATAAGACAGAGCTTTTATAGTCTGAACGGAAATTATGCTCTTTTTTTAAAAAAAAAATAAAATTGCAAGTTATAATTATATTTTAGTCGAGCTCAAACAAAAGGATATATTATGAATAAATATTGCTTAGTTTCAAAAATACGACCATCGTAGTAATTCAATATGAGGAAGTATGAAAAAATTATGCCTCCAGCAATCAATGTTAGGAATACCAAAAGTATTCAATTCCCTGTCATGTCCACCTGGCTTCTTGACCGCCAAGAAATGCAGGATACTCATTAATATTCAGGTCAGACAACTATTGCTTTGGGCAAAAAAGAAAAAAAAAAGAAATACCTTCTGAAATTTGACGTTTCGTTCTTGTTTATTTTCATAATTATAGCGTATTTCTTATCGTCTGAAGATTTTAGTTATTTTTATATTGGATTAAAAAGACGGGAAGCTGTAATTTGTGCAGTAATGATTTGGAGAAAATTAATAGGGAATTCAATTTAACATTTGAGCTATTTTGGGCCGTATGAATATTATTTGATATTGATTATATACATTATAAAGAAAAAAATAATTGAACTTTACTGTAAGAAAAGATATTTTATTAAAGAATTCGATAATTATATTTTTATTAGAATATTTAATTCAAGGTTTTAAGCTTCGGTTTTTAAATTCTCATAGCAAATATTTTATTATTTTGGAGAATGCGATGGAAAAATTAAACAAAGCATTATTATTATTTAAAAATATTTTACATTTAATAATTTAATGGAAAATATAAAATTTCTAAATATATTTCAGTCTTTCAACAAATATTTTTTTTCAATGTATGTTTTTAATATCAATTTGCACTTAAAATCAAAATTTTGATATTTTTATTAATCTAAAACCAGCAGATTAAAACTAGCCATTTCTTTTGAGAAAGAAAATGTGTGAATCGGGAACTTTTTTTCAAAAAGTTCACTTTATAATTGTTTTCAAATAAAAATTGCACGTTTTATAACACATTGAAAATGCTTTTACATTAAATGAAAAACTTAGATTTTTCAAGGCTCATTTTCCAAATATTCAAAAGAGAATCCTGAAGATAAACTTTTTACTATCTGTAATGATGATAGCAGTGTTTTTCATGCTTTAACAAGATCGGCAATCTTTTATTCATGACAAAGGTTAAAAAAATCTTCAATATTCTTTATCAATGTGAAAAAATATATATTATGGTTTGTTTTCTGTTAGGAAATTGAAATTGCTGATGGTGCATGTAATGCGATGCTTTATTTCTTGAAATTTTTCTCAATTTCATCTTTAAAATATAGAACAGATTATAAACTGTACATCATTATCAATGCTTTCTTTTTATTACATTAACAAAAACATAAAATATGAGCATAATTTTGTAGTAGATTAATACTTTTAAAGTTATTTGTTTCAGCGATAACTCTTATTGATTACGTGTAAATATGGTTTTTTCAATTATGTCGAAAAAAACGGACAATAAAAATAGTATTTTGAATGCTTTTTCTTCTTCAAAAGGACATTTTTCATTCGGAATGAATACATATTTACAAAAAAAAATTAAGATATGTAGAATAAAATAATATATGTAACGCAAATTATAATGCTCCACAACTAATACAGTTTTTCCAATTCTTGAAATTTTGCTTCTTTGAACTGTATTCGATAAAAAATGTAACCTAAAGAATATTATTCTTATTTCCCAAATATTAATATTCCTCTGAAAGTAAATAATTCTGTAGTTGAAAAACTATTAAGTCTAATGCATAAACAAAATACGCATCACTTGTTTAGTGCATAAATTTGGGTTTGTTTAGTTTTATTAATAGCAATGGAAGAAACATTGTCTATTATGTGACAATTTCAGAAATTTTCAAACGTAATCAGATGACAAGAATGATACGGGATTTAGTATCCTTCTTCCAATATTTCCCACTGCATATGCAAGAAATACTTGCTTTCTAATAGCAGATTTATTGGCATCTATCTAGATTTGCAACCATTTTGAATATTTGTTAGAAAGAATTCTGGGAGTTGGAAAATTTTAGTCTCAATTTCAATATATTACAACCAAGTCATCACAAATCAAGTTTTTTTTGTATCAGAGAAAACTATATAGATATTAATTTCTCTTTTTTAAAAATTGAACTACTTATGTCTGAAGGATGACATTTTACTTGTATAATATTAGATTTAAACTATCGGGAGTATTCTTTCTAAACCTTTCCCGCATACTCTGTAATAAAAGTGCTTTTCTACAGAGCGTTTTACATGACATTAGTTTACAATAGTTACGAAATATTAACCTTTGGTATGAATTAAGGATTTTTATTGTATCTATCCTACGATTCTAAGTAAATTTTTTGGCAAATAATACTAGTACGTAGTTAATAGAACTAGAAAATCAAATTTGAGCTTTAGAACGTTTTTTTCTAACCAAACGAAACAAAAATTTGTTACAAAACTGCATTTGTAGTCACAAAATCACGTAACAAATGACAGACATATTCATCAACCCATTGATGAGTTGATTTCGACATTGGATGATTGTCTACATTATATATGTTAAATCTATAATCTATGTGCCGAATATCATGTATCTACTCTTTCCATTTTGTAAATGTAGTATTAACTTGTATTCAAATAATCAGACGGATAGACTTCTCCCGAATGGACTTAACTCAAAATTTTGTGGAAATCCACAAATTAGGAATAAAGACTGTACACCAAATTTCACCTGTCTAACTTAAAGTGTTTTAGAGGTATCTCTATCACAGATAGACAGATGAATATTTTACAAATAAATTTTTTCTGACTCATGGAAGTCTGAAACGGAGTATTAACTTATATTCAAACAGCCAGACGGACAGCCTTCCCCTGAGCGAATTTTATTCGAAATTTGATGGAAATCTACAAATGTTTAATAAAGGCCATATACCAAATTTCAGCTGTGTAGCTTAAAGTGTTGCAGAAGTATCTCTATCACAGACAGATAGATGAATATTTTCCAAAAATATATTTTCTGGCCAGGTCGCTGGCTCAGAGGTAGCACGTCTTCCTCGTGATATGGGCGTCCCCGGTTCGAGTCCCGTATTAGGGCATAGTTGTTCTTCTACGTACTATCTGAGAGGCTTTGTGAAAGTTCCCCCCACCAGTAAAAAGAAAATGTGCAAGCGAATGTGATGAGTGTGTAGCTAAGTCGTACTCTAAGGCCCTAATTGGCTCTATTTCAAAAACAATAGACGCTCATTCGGCTTAAAATCACTGATGGCCCGTCCATTTCAAGTGCCATTAGTAACAACAACATATACTTTCCTAACAGGGAAGTCTGGCATGTGGAGATTCGTCAAAATCTAATTCGAATTTTTCTTGGCGATTTCCATACTTTCTCTGTACAGCATATAAGAGAAAGTAAAAATTGGTTCGAATTATTTGATTCCTAAATAAATATTAGAATTTTTTGACGAAACACTTTAAAATAGTTTAGGACCAACTTACTCATAGGGGACGTGCTTTATGTGTTCCTGGAAAACTGGGATAGGCAGTGGGAGAGGTAAGGGAAACAGAATTTTCTTCCCCGTCAGGGCATTGGCGAGGAGAAGCGCCTTGGCGAGCTTCTTCAGTTTCAATTTGTGGCCAGCTTCAACTGAATGAAACATGCAGGAACTGATTATCATTGTCACTAGTACGCCAAAGAGGACTTTTCGCAGCATCTTGAATATTTCTGCAATTAAAATGGGATGAAAAAAGATTATTTAATAAGTACGTGCATCAAATATAGTCATAATGATGCTATTTTGAAAAAAACGGTTGGAATTTCATTTTCATCCGTTTATGCAAATATAATAAAAAAATCATATTCTAATATTATATATAGGCACAAGTTATCTAACGACAGCATATTCATGAAGGATTCATTGGGGTTCATGGATTTCGAAGACATAGATTTGATATAATAGTATCCAATAAGATTACTCCCCGACCTAACAACAAGGGGCATAGCGTTTTTTTCGTACTCTGAGCGTCAAGGGTTCGAGTCCCGATGCGGGCATGGTTGTTCTTTATCTGTTATATCTGAGATATATTTGAGTGTGCCACCCCTTTAAAAGGGGGCTGTGCTAGTGAAATTGATGTATGAGTAGCTGTTCTGTATGCGACGTCTTTATCTAATGTGCTGTCTAGTTCTGTAAGCCCCATGTGATACTTAGTGGTACAAGGGGATATATAAATGTTTAATAAAAATATTAAGATTTCTAAGGATGCTATTCTTATTTATATTTGTATTCGTATTTTGAGTATGGAAATTCTCAATGTCTTGAGGGTACTTAAATTATTTTAAGGTTTTATTAATTAAATGTTTTATATTAATATTTGATTTTTAATATTTTATTATTTTATGCCTAATTTTGACTGATTTAAGTTGATGTTTGAACAATAACAAAACAAATCAAATGAATAAATGTTCAATGTTTTGTTTTGAAAAGGTTATTTTAGGACGTATCCCTTGATAGCTGAAAAATTAGCAACTGAAAGAATTAACCTTGAATGGCAATCCCAAACTTCTCAACCCTACAAACTGGTCAAAGTTTTCGGAGTTAAGTAATTTTAAAAGGATTGGTTACTTCAAATAGTATTGAATTTTTGTACTTAAGGGTATTTAACATCACAATTTTTTAAAAAAGAAATTTCATTTGCAGGTTTGGTGTTTTAAGGATAATAAGTCAATTAACAAACAATTTGCATCCTAACTTATTTTAGAGTGAATTTCGGTTTTAAGTTAGTTATAAATAGCAAGTTTTAGAGACATTGCTTTGGAATGAAGAGTTCAATAATTATTTCAAACATGTTTGATTTTGGATTTTATAGAATATAAGACAGGTTGATTTAATAAATAATTTAAATAAGAGAAAAATAGTCACCGGACGTGGCAATATTTAAGATAATGGCATCACTCTATATTTGTAGTTAATGTTAATATTTTTGTATACGCAAATGTAATTGATTGTCTTAAAACCATTATCACCTGGGCTTTATTATTTTATATTGATCTAAAATTATTTATAAAGAAAAAAATTAAATTAAAAAATTCTTTTCAAAATTCGATTCCGAACAGTTAATATCCGTTTGAAACAATTTGACAAAAAATACATAAATTGTAAAAAATCAGTTTTCCAATTTTCCGATAAGTATTTGGTATTTTATTAAAAATAGTGCATTTCAGTTATTCTCCAAGATAACAAAAAAAAAAAAAAAACCAATTTATTCCCAATTTTTTTTGAATAATTATAATAACCACATAACAATGCAAAAATATATTCATAGTAATCTTTATCAGAATTTTTAAGTATTGTTATTAAAAGTATTTATTATATTAAAATTAAAATTTTCTTATTTGGAGTTTATCTCAACAATTTTTTAAAAAAATTATATATATATATATATATATATATATATATATAGTTAATAAATTTTCTAAAAATTTATTTCACAAAATAGTTTAAGTATGTATAATCGGCTTGATATGGGGAAGACAGTTAAAAGGGCTTTGACCGATTGTTTTTCATGTACTTTCAAACTATTGAGGGGAATACTTATATTTCTACACACAAAAAAAATTGCTTGTACAGCGTAATTCTACACATTTCATTAATTTTATAATGAAATTATGATTTTAATAGCCTCAATTAAAATCGAAAAATGTAGAACATTTAAAAATAGTATTTATTATTGTATTGCTAAATACAAAGAAAGAAAAGATCACTAAAGAATTTCTGATAATAAATAAAATTTATCTAAAAATAGATTTATAATGCTTGATAATAAATTTATATCTTTTTATTACTAATTTGGAGTTTATTATAAATTTAATATGTGTCTACATAGATTATTGCACATATTTCAGTGCTTTAAAACTTAGAATATAGAAAGAGAAGAATTTAATTATTGTAATTAAATGGCGATTAAAATGAACATATTATCTGAGTACAACTCAAAATTTAAGGTAAAATAACTGTGCTAATATGATTTTTTCCTCATTAATTTTTCTGGAAAATAATTTTCCCGAAGCAATGCAGTTTTTCATCTTAGAGCACTTTTTTTTTTAATGACGAATAGAGTATTATTTCTTTATCATTTGATATTTGTACTCATGTTTTTAGAAACGCTGAACTCAAGATTTTAAAATTAGAATACAATTTAACGATTTTTGAAACATAAAATCATGCAATTTTATTGAAAAGAAGTTCTGATGTAAACTGAAATTTTTGTTAAGAAAAATATTTTGCAAACTCAACGAAAATCAAAAATTTACACTCGTTTAGAATAAAATCTAACAATGAACTTGATTTTTATTTTTTGTATAATTTTTTTGGTACGGTGATTGAAAATAATTGCTGCTTGATTGTTTCCTTTCAAGTAGCAGATAATTTATAATATTTTAAAAATTTTTTTAATAATTGTACAAAAAACTGCTGGATTCGAAAGTACAAATTATTTGGAATATTCTATGTTAAAAAACAATACAAAATATTTAGAAAAATATGCTTTTTAAATCATAAAGTTTTATTTTGTTATAGATGATTAAAGCATATTTTTTGGCAAAATTCGACAAAAAACTTCTTAAAAACATGATTTAATATCCAATAATTATTTATTTTTAAGCTATAATTCATACTTTTGAAATATCGATTTTTTTTGAAGTTTTGTTCCTTCATCATTTTGATACAACAAAAAATTCGGTGTCATTCTGGTAAATACGATAAGAATCCTTTTTATAGAAAGCAATTCTATATATTTGCATGCAATAATGTGACAAATTAATGTGTGTTTGCATGTAACTGTTAATCAACAAATTTAGGTTAACCCTCAAAATCTCTACGGAATATATATACTACTAATATGAAAAAATTAGTTCATTTAGTATATTAAAAATATGAGTATGAAAAACATGAAATTCACGTCTTTCAAATTTTAGCGAGCTTAATTCATCAAATGTACATTGAAACTATTTCGCGTTTTACAGTAAGAATATTCTAGGTACAGAATTAATTCACGGAAGTGCTTATTTTTTTTTATCGTATTTAATAACGGAGGAAACTAATTTAGAATATTAAAGTTCCACTTTTAATAGTTGTTTTAAAAATAAATTTCTTTTTCTAAAAAAATAGCTGAAAGGATTAAAAATTTTTCTTTGAAATATTTCGATCAGATTTTCAAACTATCTCTACAAAATAATTTTTCAGGAAAAGTTGTATTTCTAATTTTTTCAATAAGCTGTGTTTTCTTATGTTGAAAATACGGCATTTTTCCTACAAATTAATATTTTATATATTTATTTTCAATAAAATATTGCTAAAATTTATAATCTAACTCCTTTTAAAGTTCTGATAAAAAAAACTGTATAACTATCATTTTAAATTGCTGTATTAAATAATTTGAAAGTAAAAAGAAAAGGATTCTTTGCCAATCTTTTCCATTCAATAAAATAAATTTGTTTTTTATGGGATAAAAAAAAAGATGGGATTTTTTAGATATTAGAAAGGTTTACTAATACCTCAAACTTTCAAGTATTCCCTTTCTTTAAAAATTAAGAATACGATAAATATATCTACTTATTTTAATGCCAAATTTAATATAAATGAAATAGACATTCCTAGTTGTTTTATATTGAAATTGAATTTTTACATTTTAAAGAATAGTTCCGAACTATTTCAAAGTAAAGTCATTCAAAAATCAAGAAAAAAGAAAAAAATTTCAAAAATATTTCACCTGAAGTATTCCGAAAGTAAAAGTAAGAATTCCTTACAGGTCTTTTCCAAACGAATAAAATAAATCCTTGCTGGTTTGGAAGCGTATATTCCAAGGAGGAGAACCTTTTACGAAGAACGTCGAAACCGAAACTGACGGAAACCACTGTGCGCGGGTCCCTTTTAAAACCACGAACCCCTCGCTTCCAAATCGGAAGTTCTTTGAACTATAACCGTCGAGGTGAAAATAAAAAAAGAAAAAACAAAACTGCATTAAAATTAAAATCCTGCAGAAGAGGAGGAAAGGGGAAAAAAGTAGAACAAAAAAATAATAGTTGGAATCTTAGAGAAGGAAGCCGAGGAGAAGCACTCGGAATTAAAGTTAAAAAAAGCATACAGCGCGAGAGATGAACGCTAGCGAAAGGTGTATGCTCCGCCCCCAAGCTTTAGGACTGGCTGACCGGACTGGGTCATCTTGGACTCAGTCGGGGTTGATTGTTTTTTTGCTTTTTTATTACCTTTTGGTTGAAGTTTTTCCCAAAATGACAACGATGGGATGCTTAACCTGTATAAGCACATGATTGTTAGGCAATAAATGCTGCATTTTTAGAAAAGCAGTCGCTTAAGGCGGCTAAGGAGTTAATGCAAATTATGTCATCGTTTTTGTGATTTTAGTACTTGTTCCGTATTTGAAATGCCGGATTTTATTTTAGTGGGAATTATATCCAAGATGTTTGGTATTCATAAATAATTTTGGTATCATAATTATTGTCATGAGTAATGTATAGTATGACATATTTTTGTTAAGTATGATAAGCAAGTTAATTAATTTAATAAGTGGTAATTGAATTTTTATTTACATAAATAATTTTTCGTGCCATTAAGGTAATGAATAATGCATATTATGGCATATTTTCATCTATTTTAACGAAAAAGCTAATTAGTTATTTAATTTATATTTGCTAATATACATTCCATAATATTTTCTCTATATTATTATTGTGTAAATTTGATTAGATTTTTTTAGAATATATGTTTACATTTGAAAATTAAAATGGAATCGAAAATATATTAGACGATTGCATTGAGCATAAAGCGTTTTATATTTATAAAATTATATAAACTAATTTTTTAAATATAAAAATTAAAATATAATAAATATAATAGAATATGACATATAAATATAAAAAATATAGATATAATTTATATAATATTAGCATTATATAGCAAATTGTATAATTATATACATAATTTTCTATATATTTATATAATTTACAACTGGAAAAAATGATAAAGATATAATTATATAGATATAATTTTAGTACTAAAGATAAAATTATATAGATATAATTTTGTAAAGATAAAAATATTAGAAATAAAGTAATATTTTATATTAAAAAAAGCATTTATTATGCATAAAATTTTTATAAGTTTTTTAATAATAAGATTTTAAAATAGTATTTGATATATTATTTATTATCGATAATGAATTAAAAAATTTTAATTCACAACTATTGTTTTAGCAGATATTTAAATAACTTTCGATCGAAATCATTTCAATGTATTTAAGTAAGTTTAAAAAAAAATTAAATTCAGTAACTTAAAGCAAGATTTTCATTTTAGCTGATTAAAATTTTTTATTCATTTTGTAATTAACCAACTTGATGTGTTTGTCAATTAAGTATTATTTTTAAATATTTTTATCATGTATTGATAGATAAAAAGAGTAATAATCTTTTCACTGTTACATAAATTAATAGTATATCTAAATTGTAGTAATGATCACTAATTCATTTTTGGGGGGGGAATTGACATAATGTCAGTTTTATTCAAGATTAAAACATTTTATTAGTTGGAATTATTTCATTCGATATTCTTTCTTTAGTTTCGGACTAAAAAATAAAACAAAATATAGCATAATAATCTGTTATTTATATAGAAACATAAATCGTATCCATTGGAAATTAAGGCCAGTTGAATGCTTTTAAAAGAAAACCAAATGCTTTTTAATGCATCGATGAAGTTATTCAATGCGCTATTTTAGTAATAATACGATTCAAAATAAACTATTAAGAGAATATTTTTTCATTTTATTACTTTGCTTACTTAAGTTAATTCGAAACATTCAAGAGATGTATCATAATTTTAAAAG
>JAOUZG010031473.1:4762827-4804172 GCA_026289955.1 Argiope argentata | reverse complement strand
CCACAAATGAAAGCTCTGGAAAACGAACTGCGCATTTATACTTTTTCACTGCGATACTACTGAAATCTGTATATTTGCATTTTGCTATCCCATTACTTTTGTCACTTCAGTATATATATATATATATATATATATATATATAATAAGGTTTTGACAATCACAATTCATGATTAGCAGCATTAAATATTTCATTTATGCAATAAAGAATTTTGAGTCGATACAAAATTTTAGCGAACAAAATATATTATTTACGTTTCAGCCAGGTTTTAACTTGGTCAATTATAAGCCGGCAAGTAGGCAGCGTATGCGTAAAAAACACTGAAAAATGCTGTTTAGTCGATGACAAGTAATTGTCCCGACGAGACAACTACAAGCCGCAGTATTGTATTTTTTCTTGCTGCGAAAGCGTTTGTAGAACTTAGGGGGTGGGGTGGGGGTGGCTTGAAAGATATTATCGCTTATCCTGCTGTTATTCCATCATTTTTTGCTCATTCTGATGCAAGCTTTTTTATTATTATTTACAACATTTTCTCTATAATTCTCCAATCTTTTTTTTTTATTTTACCATGTTTCTTTGTATAAATAATCGACATTTTAATACAATACGCCGTGAAAAAGAAAAATTCGGGGACGCCAAATTATAAAATGTTCTTAAATAGAATAGTTTTCATAACCATTACTTCTAAAAAAATTCAGTGAAAAGTACAGTAAGAGAAAAATAACATTATAATATTTTAACTGAGCCCTTTTTCGTTACGTAGTTTAATTTTTTTTAACATATTCATAACTCAAAAATTTATTCTGTTTATCAATTTATCCTGAAAATACTTTTTCTGATTACCAGCTTTATCATCCACGTAATTAAAATATTACGATTAACAGATTTGTCATAATTTATCCTATTTATCGTAATTATCATCAAAATGATTAATTTCTGTTTCAGAATGTACATAATTATACAGACTGTATGGCTTATTGAGTTAATTATGAGAACAATAATTAGGCATTTTAATTTTTAAAGGATATCTGTAAATTCGCCAATTTTATTTTCATTTAAAATACTTTATAAATAATTTTATACTGATTGTGCAAGTTGTAAGCATTTGTTCCCTTTTGTTTATTGTAAATATTTAAATAGATTTTAAAATCTTTAGTAATAATAAAATCCATATTTACATTTTTTTAAATCACTCTATTTATTTATCTATGTCCTTCACTTTTCTTTCTTTTTCTCTAATGTATTAAAACAATAATATGGCAAAATTACTTATCTTGTTAAAACCTACTAACCAAAGATATTTGTTTGTGCCGAAAATGTTATAGTATATTTTATGCAATAAATTTTTTAAATAAAATAAGATTATTATAGCACCATAATATATCAAGCAGTATATTTAAAAATCTTTTTTTTAATTTCATCATTGTAGAATTTTCGGTAATTTCAACATTTCACTATCTAATCTCTATCTTTACCATCTAATATCTAACTTCATATCATTTGTCCTTTTTCCTCCAGCTGACTACTGAGTGGGAAGATAGCACAGCTGTTGATTCTCTGCTTATATTTATTTCACTATTGAATATTTTAATATTACTTCGAAAATACTAAAAAAATGTATTATTGTAAAATAATCAATGACAAAATTATTATTTTACTAGTCTTCATTTTCCTATCGGTAAACCTGAAAAAATTCCAATTAATTCTTTTATTTTGAGCTTATTTGATCCTTGGAAAAGTATTTTTTAATATAAAATTTTGATCGGCTTTAAATTTATATGTTTCAGAAGTTTTACACTGGTTTTTTTATTGTGCTACAAATCTATCTGGCGTTTTCAATTTGCCCTTGTATCCTAAATCTGAATTTGAAATGGGCAATAATTAAATTTCATCTAAGCCAATAACTAATTTCCTGAATTGAAACACTCTTACTGATGAAATCGTTCAGAATCAGATATTTTTTGTGTAGTGCCAAAAGTAATTTCATAATTTTTGAGCACCTTAAAAGAATTTTTATTCACCGAATCAAAATAAGGCTTTGTGTACTAAAGAAATGAAACAAAATCTTCAGCTTTAAAGATCGGTAATATATTTTTACACACTCTTATACGAAGTGCATAGAGAGAAAGTATTTTAATTTTCGAAAAATTCGAGCTGGAGATTTTGATGAATCTCCACTTTCAAACCTCCCTTAAGTAAGAAAAACACCCTTCTGGAGTCATGTATGTCCGTCTACGAACATAATATGGCAAAAAGCTTTCAGCCACCTGTATGAAATTTGGTATGTTCTTCCCTAACAATTTTACATATTTTTATCAAATTTCGAGGGACGTTCTTTCTGAAGGAAACTTTCTTTCTGTTTTAAGTATAAGAGAAAACCATAATTGCAAAACTTTGAGTTAGATTGATAAAATTGGTTATATTTAACATTTAAAATTTAAAAGGCTATAAAATTTGAAACTAAATTTATTAGAGGGGTTCATACATAAATTTTAACAAACATATAAACACAATAACTCGAAAATGAAATGATTTAAATCCGTGAAATTCGGTATGGGATTTTTTTACAACAATTTTAGTTCTGTGTCGCAGTTCAGTTTTAATTATTAGGCGAAAAATACATTGGAAGTAAAAAACACGCTGTTTTTTCGTATTTTTGCAAGAAGGATTCAAGCTATTAATTCCTAAACATCCACTCTAATATTTATCTTTTGTATTAATAAAATATTTATATTTTATAACTAATAATGGTTTGGGATTACTATTTATTAAAGTGTATGTGAAAAAATTTCAAAGTGATCACTCCCAACAATTATACGTTCAATTTTTTAAAACAAATAAATAATCATTCAATGTCTAAAAGTGTGTAAATGATAAAAAGTTTTTATCAATAACTGTTTTTGAAATAAATCTTTATATATAATCAATCACAAATCTGAAAAAAATAATTAAATAATTAAAAATTACATTAAAATCCAAATTATGAGTTGTTGTAGCTTAAAAAATACTTTTAGATCTTAATTATCAACAAAAGGAAGTGTGAATCTGGATTAAATATGTGAATAAATAATGCAAACCATTTGAATTCTCCAGAGAATTATTTACTGCACAATCAATATTCTTTTGCCATCTTGAGGATAATAGAATACAGCAGCTTCCGAATTCTGTAATTTTTGGCGTGAATCAATTGAAAAAATTTAACGTTAAAAATATCCAATAATTTTGATACGGCTAGTTGGTGAAGAAATGAAAAACAGTTACATTTCCTGAAATGTCAAAAGTATATTCCAATTATTTCTGGAGGAAATATTTTTGAATATGTCCCTAAATAATTTTTAACATTCTATAACAAGCAAGAATACCAGCAAAACAAACGTATTATTCAAATATTTGAAAGACATAAATATAAGGATAACGAACAAAATTTAGATAATCCGTGTATTTTCAAGCGAAATTATTGCATTATGCAAATTCAAGTTTGATGTTTATCTGGAAAGTTATAAAAAAATAAAAAACAAGACGGCTTTAATATAGTTATCAAAATATAGTTAGTGTAGTTATAACAAAACAAGTATAGTTATCATGCATGTCTATTAATACGGAGTGTGTTTATTTAAAATTTCATGGTGTTATTTAATAAGACTGAAAGATATCGATTTTATAGTATCGGTCGAATACAAATTATTACAAGTGCAAATAAAAAAGAATGATAGTTGTAGTAGTAATATAAAAATATTTTTAAAGCCTATACCTATTTAGGTCAACAAAGAAAATTTTTATTTTGGTTACTCTTTATTAAATAATTACAATTAATATAAATAATTTATCAATAAAATTATTGATTTTCTCTAGAACTGAGCTTGCATTGAAAATGAGAGGATTTCAATTTTTTTCACGTGAAGGTGAACTTCACGTGAAAAAAATTGAAATCCTCTCATTTTATCGATTGAACTACTGCCTGTTGATTTTAATTTTCTTTACAGACTGCTAAAACTCTATTTAAAGCATTAAAAGTTAATTAAGCATAATTAACGATTTAATATTTAAAAAAGACTGTATTGACATCGAATGTTATTTACTGCAAGTTTAAAAAAAAGGTATTTGAACTAAAATAGATGAATAAAAATATTTTATTTAACGAGGGAAAATTTGAGCAAGATATGTATAGGAAGAATGTGAACTAATAATAGGAATTGAATAAAGACCCCACCGTCTTGGTATATATTAAAAAGATAGTGGTTTTTAAACTTTAACTTTAACATTCGAACAATTATACGATCGAATAGGTTGAGAGGAAAATAAAATAAGTTTACATTTCTTCACAGTATTAAAAATATTGCTACAGATTTTTTTATTTAAATTTATTATTTTTTAATAAAATTCATAAAAAAAAAATAATGAAGTTATTTTTTAGTCAAAACATTGTGCAGAATTAAATTGATATCATTGATTTACTCTTCTTTTGTTATAATTATTTTGTGCATTATTTTTCGAAGAAATTAATAAAAACTTCGAAAACTTGTTCAATTTTTAATTAACTTTATTTGAAAAATAAAACTATTTAATACTCCTCCTATTTGTCTAAAGATCACGTGTTGCGGAAGTTCATTCTGATTGGATAAAAATTGCATTGATTGAAAAAAAGGCATACAATCTGACTTTATTTTTTATTTAATTAATTTAGGACAGGGGTTTTATCGAGTTATTGGGAATTACGCAGTGCTTTCACATTTCTAGAAATGAACTTCCGCATATGTCTAAATTAATGGTACAAAATATTAAATTGTTTTTTCATATCTTTCAAAATTCCTCTGAAATTGAATCCCACAGATTAAAAAAGATTAACGATACCAATTTAAAATAAACATGTTTTTGATTTTATACATGCTTTATTTGATTTGGCCTCCGATAGGTTTTAATTTTAAAAAAAGACGATATAAACAGTTCTTTTATAAATTAAAATTGTGGTGATTTGAGGTGCAAGCAAAAATGCTGAAAGTAATTTTCGTCATTTTTTAACAACAATTATGGAAGTAAAATGAAAAAAAGGATTATAATATTGCTGTGAAAAGTCTGCCCAGTGGATGTATACTGAAATATTTACCAAGCACGATAACAGATCATGGTGTTTTATACCTCATAAAACTCAAGAAACGCGTTACAAAACGCAGTAAAAAGCATACAAGACAGTTTTTGCTGAAATTAACAAGCATCTGATCATTATCAAATTACAGTAACAGTACAAAATACTTAACGAGCTTTAGCTGGAAATTAAAATTCCAAAGTAATAATTCACTAAATTACTACTTCATCTCAGTCTCTCGAGAGCTTTATAGTCTCTGTGATAAGGTGATGAAATTTCTGAAAGGATATCGTATATTTGCTCCTAATCGAGATATATTCAAAATTCAGGTATTTCGAGGATATTCTATTTTTGTCACCAATACGTCAAATGACCTTCAAGGTTGAGGATTCATTGAATTGGCATGTACTTAATAGGCATTACAATTGAAACAAAAATTAAAACTACCTTCCTTAAAAAGGACTCGTACTGCTGAGGAAAGCAACCTTAAAGAACAGTAAATTCCCTTGACTTACCGAAGCTAAATGTGCAATCCGTTTTTTATTTTGGTTAATTTTGTGGGATTTATAAAATTTTAGAGCTTTTACAGACTTTTTGTACACTTTGTATAAATTTATTCTGATGCAAATAATAATTTCAAAAAAATTAGTACAGCTGAAATATCTTTTAAAATCGCACAATAAATATGAAAATAAAAGAATAATATAAAAAAATTAAGCCAATTCCTACTTAGGTCAATAAAGAAAATTTTTATTTTAGTTCCTTTTTATTACATAACTATAATTAATAAAAATAATTTATCAAAAAATGATTGATTTTCGCTATAATTGAACTCACATTCTTCACCTTCATGTGAAAAATACTAAAAATCCTTGTATTTTACTAATTGAGCTAATGTCTGTTGATTTCAATTTTCATTACAAACTGCTAAAACTCTATTTAAAGTATAAAAAATTAATTATTTAATTAGTGAGCTAAAATTTGAAAAGCTGTATTAACCATAAGTGTTATTCACTACAAGTTAAAATAAATTGAAAATATTGTAAAAACAGGATATATATTTATTATTTTAAAAATAAAAAATAATAAATCTATGGTCATAAATTTCAAATTATCATGTAAGAACATTTTTTATTTTTAAATGATTATTTGTCTTAGTCAATTTAAGTCATTAACCAATTTAAACTGGTTTGGAAAAATTACGAGACTTCTCTTTCTCTCTCTCGAGTAATAATTTTTTTTTAACTTTCATTTTCAATTTTTCAAGTTCGCAAAAAATGTTTTGATACTCGACACATTTTAAGATTAAAAAAACAACAACGAAAAAATCCAGTAATTTTGACGAAAAGTTCACTATTACTGGAAACTATTGTATATGTGGTAAAATGCAACGAACGTAATGCAGATTGATATTAAAATTATATTCTAATATTTACAGTATTTTAAGAAACGCTATTAGTAAAAATGCGATTATAATATCATTAAAGAATAAATATAAGTCACTTTTTACAAAATTCCGATAGTTAAAACCAGAAAAAAATTTAAAAAATAAATAAATAAACGATAATTTTTTGTGTGCGAGGTTAATTATTTAAAAATAAGAAATAGTAAACAAACTGGAAGATGACGACATTACATAGAAACAACAAGCAAAAAGTAATTGATAATAAATTTAATTAAATATCTCAAACAATACTGGTAAAACCAATCTCAAATGTCATGGGTCAGGTGACTCGCAATCTACCAATGAAAAAACGAATATTTCTTGCCTTCAAATTTTGGAGACACCATAGCCTCCTAACCAAAATATGATGTTCTCCTACTATAAAAAACTGTATATGAGATTGAGTGGATAAGTAAAAAGTATATTATTAACGATGAAAAAATTGAACAAGATATATAGGGCGAGAAGAATAATAGTAAGAATTGAAATATATACTAGTGAGTTGGTCTCTCCAAAACTCTAAATTATACAGATTAAATTATTTTAAAGCTTGCATACAGCAATTTAATACAGCAAAAAAAATGGAAACATAGGTCAGGATTATGAATGGCAGAAGTGGTTAGAATTGTATTTGATCCTGTGAATGAGCTTTGTGTCTTTCTTAATATAGAGGAGAAAACAGAGTATGTAACTGGAACACAGATTCACATCACAATTTGACGCAAAGCTATAATTTCATAACAGGATCACATACCAAATCTCATTTATCTAAATTGTTTCTTTTTTTTTTCACGTATATGTATGAAGAAAGCATAATAATCGTCAAAGTAATCGAATTCGAAATTTCAACAAATCTACACTTGTAGACCTTCCTGAATTAAACAAAAACACGTTTTTGGAAAAATTATGTCCATTTGTGGCAAAGGCAATTTAAAATACTTTGAGCTAGATAGGTGGAGCTCGATATACAGTCTTCACACAAAATTTGAAGAGCCAAAATTTTCGGCCAGATTTTGAGTAAAATCTATTCGGAGTAAGTTTGTCTATCTTTCTATAACTAAAAAACGAAGAGAATTAGAAAAATAAAATTTTGCACACAAATTTAATATTTATTCTATCAACTCCTGTCAAAATTTGAGTGAAATCCTACTATGGGTTGATAGTCTCTCAGTCTTTACTTACAGAAATATTTAATTGCTATGAATTAAAAGTGCAATATATTAAACATATCAAATTCGCCAGATGATTTTGGCCAGTTCGGTGCCGAATTTTTGCATCAATCGGGTGAAAAAAGCGTATTCGATTTTTGGATACCATTAATTCATACCATGGGTTAATCGCCAAATAACTCGCCAAGGATAACATAGAATAATTAAAAATCTGAATTCACGCCAAAAGTTAACATTTCGTAAATATAAAGCGACTTTGCCATATAAGGCTTTCTCTGGCGTGGCAAGTTTATTCAAGTGTATACGAGGCGTTTTTTCGGAGACCTCTCCCACTAATTTAAATATTACATTTTAATTACATTACATAATGTACAAGCGGACAGATAAACCGACTCTTCAAGATGCTTTAACCAAAATTTGGTACGAATCAACACATTAGTATTATATACTACATTTTTCCTATCTAGATCTCTGCTTTTTTTAATTAAATGTTCATTTTCATTACGAAAGACAGTTTGATAAATTTACTACGAAGGAATTTCACTCAAAATTCGATCAGAATTAATTCGAATATATTATAAAGATCTATCTAATTTCATCTGTTATAATTCAAAACGATTCCGTTTTGTCCTGACCACAAACAGACCAACAGACATAATTCCATAAATGTGTTTTTAGGTCTAAGATAGACATGAAAAGTTGAAATATCTCAAGACAGAATTTTTGGATTAGAAGAATAATTTATCTTTGTGTATGATCAATTAATAATTAAAAAAGGTCTCTCATTCATTTTATTGGCAACTTAATAGATATGGCTTGATAAACAAGTATAGAACTTGACTCGTATAGATAAAAATAATAATGGGAATTAGTATAATATATATGGGTATTATTGAACTCCTCGGTTTTTGTAACTTAAAAAAAATCCCATTTTGTGGCAGCAGAATTTCCTAATGTGTCAATTCTACATATTAGGCATGAAGAATGGCAGTTCGAACATGGATCGCCTCGATTCCAATAAAAATTTCGCCGCATTTCTTGAGTATTGTTGGAGATCAATATACTGCTATTAGTTAAATACAGACTATACTTTCATGAAAATCAGTTATGTTAGAGGATGACTCAAGTGCCGTTCTCTTTTTGGATTAAGAATTTAAATCATAAAGATCTTTACTTTGATAGAATGTTTGATTTCTAGAAATTACAATAATTTGTCTTGCGGTTTCTTATTTAAAAAAGCCATACGTATTATTATTAATGATAACGAATAATGGTGCCTTATTTACCAAAAACCGCAACAAAAATACAAAACACAATAGAAACTTACACAAATATAGCAGTTGCAGAGAGTACACATTTATAGCATATTGCTTTTCAAATGTCACGAAATATCAAGCTGATGGCAGCCAGAAAACAAACTCCTTTATCTGACTTTAATGACAGAATTGATACACCTTACTCCTTTTAATAGACTCTTACTTTTCTAATCTCCGTAAGTAGTGGAGAAGGATCTGAAATTTTTGCACCCTAACAGATATTACCATAATTCTTGAATTTTCGAGAACATTATTTTTTCTCTTAAAGGTCTCCAAGGTCAGGGGGTGGGGGCTGTAGAAATTACGTTATATTAAAATATTTGTAAAATTCTTTTCACTACTATGAGCAAACTGCCAAAGGAAGTAAATATTATATGCGTTGTAATTTTCAGATGAAATAAATTTCTTCATTTTTTTTGTGCATTTCTGAAAAACGTTTTAAAAAATTAGCAGAACTGTCGAAATCCCAATTTGTAGAATATATCCGAATTTCGCAGATGTTTTCGTCAGGAAAGAGAAAAATGTTTGAGATCGCATTATTGTTGATGGTTTATTATGAATGACGATTATTTTAATGGCTTCTTTTAGTAGCATGCATTTATCATTCACAATTCATCAATCACAGCCTTTATTTATTTAATAAATAATGCATTCACCAGTATCAAACATTAACTGTAATCAAAACCTGTATAAACGTTTCCTTTCTGGAATTTATACCTGAGAAAAAACGTTTCCTAATTTACACGCATGAACCACCGTAATAACGAAAAATAATAACCAATTCTACAGGAATTGGAAAATTATCTTGATTTTCAAGATTCATTTCACACGAAATGGGTCTAATTTCTCGACAAAGGCTCAATTGTTCTACAAGAACTTCAGCAACAGGTCCGGGTTCGATGAGATTGGTATTAACGTCATGCATCGTGGATTTTATGCTGTTGAGAAGCTGTCTTTTCCCTCCTTTTTCCCGCGTTCCTAATTTTCAACTCATTAACGCAGGAAGGTATTTTTCCTCAATTTTTGGAGGGAAGGACACAGGTTCACCGAGGACAAATAACGATATTGTTGAGACTTCTATTCGCCACCTGTAGGATGGACCGAGAGTTTTCCTGCTGAAGACGACCCAGATCGAAATCTGGAAGTTGCTTATCAGGAATTTTAAAATATGGGATGGAATGTGCATTTCGATTTCTTTTGGAATCCGTTTTTAGTTAAATGTAATTGACACTGTTTTAAAACAGGCCATGTTTGTCTGCTTGTGAGCCATCAATGCCTTTCTTTATCAGGAATGAAATGAGTGTGTTCTGAATAGAGACGGTGATAGTGGTATTTATGGTTGTATTGCGGAGAAAATTAATCATTAAAATATCAGTCAGAGTCATCATTATCATGTGAGATCATCATGATGTATATCTTAGGGAGTTTTCGATTTGAGAGAAGAAATTAAGCTACAATGGTTTGACAGATGGTATATGTCCAAAAAAAGGAAGAATAACTTACGATTTTATTCCTAATCCAGAAATAAAAATAAAAAGATACCATCCACTGGTAATCCAAATTATATCAGGACATGGGAGATTTCCTGCATATTTCCAAAGATTTGGAAGAATGCAGAAAAATAAATGCATTTGTGGAGGAATCGGTACTTTTTACCACTATTTAAAGGAGTGCACAGAAATCTCTGATCATAGAAAGCACCTGTAAGTTGAAAATAATGACTTGAGTTCAGTACTGATGGCACTAAGTAATCCTAGGACTCTGAAGGACATTCAGTTACTTTTTGCCTACTGTTTGGAAGTTTGTAGGGGAGGAAGTGATCAGTTTTTGACCACTTTGGGACCAATTATCTCGAAGAGAATATCAGTTTGACAGATTCGGTCGATGTAAGGAGAGATATTGCTACAGTTCACAGTCGGCCACAACAAATCCTGTCGATACTGCTACGTTCAGTGGTGGCGGGGTGGTCGGCTGCACAAAAGGAGGGGAGTTTTCAATAATTGAAGGCAAAGAATAATTGAATCTTGAAACCGCGTATGCAATGCATAAAACATAAATTCATAAACATATTTTAATCGCATATATAAAAATTTTCCTGCTTTTACCAGTATTGCATTATTATTATGCATGCTTCTTTGACAGCAGACACGTTTTTCAAAAGAGTAGAACTGTGACGTCATAGATTTTATTTCATCTGAAAAGCGGCCTAACTCCGAAACTTTGCTTTCCTGCTGGAAAATTAGAAAATGAAAGGTATATATATATATATATATATATATATATATATATAATACTTTTTATATGTATATATAGAAAGAGAGATAAAGATGTCTCGTTATTTTTTCTATCCTGCTTAAACTGGTTAATGACTTAAAAATAATAATGTTCTCACCTGATAACTTGAAATTTGTGATCGAAGATTTCCTATTTTTTTCGTATTTATTAAATGGTTTATTATTATTTTTTATCATAATTAAAAATTTATGGAATGAGGAAATTGAGTGAAAATGTTAGTTAAGTTTATGAATGTTAATGATGATGATATTTCTAATCTTTTTTTGCGATTAACAATATATATCATCCCAGCGATATCAATAAGCTTTATTTAGGACTTAACGATCTTATTAAGATAATATACGAAAGATTCGATATGAATTAGTCAAACAAAAGTAAGAACGTTAAAAACACCTGAGAAAACTAGCCTGTTCAAATCTTCCTACAGGGTTCTTTTAGGACTTAATAACATATTAAAATTTCAAAAATTCTGTGTTCATTACAAGAATAGACGCCACATTGCTGTCTAGGGGATAATTTTCGGTATGATGTAGTTAGTTCGTGCTCACTTGACACACATCAAAATCGATATTCTAATTTAACTTCGAATCCATTATGCCCCATGTAAAAAATTAAAAGAAATGTTATATCATACTACAACACAAGAGAATAGGCAATTAGATGCTAAAAGATATAACAACTGCGTCATTTGGTTTATAAAATTGTGTCGATAGTCATCTAATAAGAGTATTAATAAAAAAAAATGAGAAAGGCCATGTAGTGGACAAAAATTAAGTTAATATGCGATACTTTCAACCTTTATTATATTATTAACATGCCTATGTTTGCTCATAAATAATGAAACGTGGGACTTTTTGTATCAATAATTCTTGTCGACTATAAAGCAATCATTCTTAAACTCCAAAACAAGTTCAACAGAGAGAAAAAAGTTCAAAATTTCGTTTCATCATTCAAATATGCATGTCATATGAGCTAAGTTAAAAGTGGAAAATGTGAAAATGAGAATTACAATTATATGATAGAAATAGCAGAAAAAGATGAGCAGACTTACAACAGCATTAACCTCCGTAGGGAATTTATCGAAAAAGGATTTGAAAAGAGTAACGCTCGGTAAATGACAACATATTGGATTGGAATGACAACATATTGGAATGAAGATCGGTAAATGACAACATATTGGAATGAAGATCGATAAATGACAACATATTGGAATGAAGATCGGTAAATGACAACATATTGGATTGGAATGACAACATATTGGAAGATAGAACTTGTAAGAGTGTATTTAGCATCATCCCGAAAGTCAGGCTTCATCCAAAGAATTGGATAAGGAAAAATATTTTTTTTTCACTGAGAATTATCTCTTGAAACATTTTAGCTTGTAAGCAACCACTATTGCCTATGTGGAGGTAGATCTACAATTCATTACACCATAGATTGTATTCTCACAATATCCCGAGATCTAAGAGGGCCGTAGTGACCTGTTGGTAAGGACTCGGCTTTGGAACCGGAGGGTTTTAGGTTCCAGACCCCATTTCACCAAAGAACCATCTTGTAAATGGGCCTGGTGCAAGTTAAATGCGCCAATTCCAAACTTCTTCCCTTTGGTGTAATGTAGAATTTTTAAGAGAGGGTGCCAGCTTGTCATCTGACCATGGTTCAAAATTACGAGGTCAGGACTAGTGTTGCTTTAAATAACATCAATATAACTTAACTAAACCTGCTAAGAAAGCCCCACTTATTTGGGCTTTTCTCAAAACCTTCAAGAATTTGTTTATGAGAGATGCATACAGAAGATGCATCCAAACAAAAAAAAATCCAGAAAATACATAATTTCATAGTTTAAAGGTTAACATTTTTTAATAAATTTTTTTAACTTTCAAGAGGATTAATTTCCTATTTTTTTTAAATGGAAGCTGTTAATTGCAAATGAACAGTCAGGAAATTAATATTGTGAATCGGCGTTAAATTTGAGCATTTAAAAAACCTTAGATTGCAACAGTCGGAATTAAATACCTTTCTTTTTTCTGTTTTTCTTAATGACGAACTTTTGAAATGCATGTAAATATTACGAATTCGAAAATATTTTCTGATTTTTTTGTTATATTTATGTGTGTATGTATGTATATGTTTGAGAGATAAATGTTTTTACTGTCATTCTTTCTCTCTTTATCTAAATTTTTAATCATTCTCTCTTAGCCATATTTTAACATTTTTATTGATATTTTTCTCTTAAATATGATTTTTAAAAAAATTTGATCCTTAGTATTCACTTTTTTTCGATCAACCTTTCTATTTTAAATGTAAGTGCCGTAAAAATTCTCATGTTTTTGTATTCATGAGATCTTTTTGTCATTTGTATTTTCTGAAGAAAGTAATATGCAAATATATATATTTGTGAGCGTGATCTTAAATGAAGGTGACATTTTTTGCGCTCATTCAACCGTTCAGTAACTACAATAGTTACAACTGAGACTGTTCTTTGTTTTTTCTACCTCAAGAGGCAAAGAATGAGTCTCGTATTCTTAGCACCGCCATCTAGTGACAATGTGGAAAACCTTTGAATGATTCTTGATTTGGTTTCTTTACCATTGCAATCATAAATTTCAATAGAGATTGCATTAAAAAAATTGAATCAGTTTTCACCGTTGATGTCAGATTTTTAGCGAAAAACATTTATATATATTTTTTTTCATATTTTAAACGGGTTATTATGAGGAAATATCTGGCAATCAAGTATGTCGTTTAAAACCTTTTAAATGCATAATTTGTATTAGATATAAAGATTTGTCACTCTAGTCACATACTTACAAAAAATTTCTTTTAAGTAAAATTGAAAAAAATATTTTTATCGTTTGAAGTGGTGTTAAATTTAAATACATTTTTAAAAATCCAAAACTCAGATTGCCATTTTTAAAATAAAACAAAAAGTAGGAGCAAGGATAAAACGGTTTTAGCAACATAAATGAAAATTTTAAAATTATCAATAAAGAAATTCTATCTATTTCAAGTAAAATTTAAACTTCTTGAAATGGCAGTAAAATTATCAATTTTCTTCGAATAAAAATCGGAAGAATCGTTGACGTTTTTATTTGCTTTTAGTCTACTTTTTTTCGACAAATATTTTGCAATCACACGAATGAAAACTATTTTAGAATTGAAATTCGTTAACTTGAATCATCTTGTTTCCTTTTGAAGTCACATTTTGAAATAACAGGAATAAAATTTTAAATTAGAAAAGATTATTTATGAATTATACATAATAAAATTTCAGAATCATGCAGAACAATAAAATAAAAAGATAAAAAAAAACTAAAATTGTATAATTTATAATTATTATTAACTGTAAAATAAAATTATATCTATCATGTAAAATTTGTTTCCCTGATTCTGCTTGAAAACCTTGGTTTTTATGATCTTTATTTAAATTTGAGTTTTTAAAACTATACATATTTTTAAATTTTTAAACCATCAATGGACATAATATCATTTCTTTTATTTATAATTCATTAACAGTGTAATACAGCTTTTTGAAATGACTAAAATTTTTTTTATTGCAATGACAATGGCACTTCACATGTGTAAATCTTGCTACTTTACAAAGTATTAGTTCAATTCTGACTAGATAAAATTATGTTTTATTTTAACCGTCAAAGAGATGAAGGGGTAAATAAAGAAATTATGAGTGACAAATCTATTGGGATAAAAAGTAGTAATCTAAAAAGCGCAGATAATTTAAGCTGACAAATCAAGTTCAGCATTTTAAAGCTAAATAATTCCATAAAGTATCACGGGAAGATATAGAGTTAAAAATGCTAAAAGTTATAAAAGAAAATTGTATTAATGAGGAAAATACTAAAGGTGTTGTTTTTGGTGGTACCAAAAAAAATACTAGAGCCTGAAATGCATCAAATTTACTTTTCGAAGATGCTTTATAACCGCCAATGCATGCAACAGTTGTTTTACTTCTTTGAAACGAACTGACTCAAAAAAAGCTGTGGTTGTATACAATGGTCGATATCTACTACTTAATCAATTTACTATCATACCGCTAAAAAAGAAATAGTTTTTATTTGAGAAATCTCAAGAAATTTATTAATAAAACAAATAGATTTTCAACCATAGATCTGTTTTTCGCAAAGAATTGATAATTTTGCTGCTACTTCAAGAAATCTATATTTTGCATGAGAGAGAGATAATTATATTGAGTATTAAATAACATTTTAAATTGTGGCGCACGAAAACAAAAAAAAAACGGGCACCCTATTGAGCCTTTTTGAAGATTAAAGTTATAGTTAAATATAAAATACAAGTTTTAGAATCAATATAGTAAACTTAAATATTTTTCAATTTTATTAATATTTTTAGAAGTATATAACAACAATCAGAATTTTCTATTAAATGCAATTTTGAATTATAAAAAATCATGATGTACAAAAGAAATAGTTCATTGACTAACCCGAAGTTATTTGTGAGTTTAATAATTCTGTAACAATAAGTTTTTTAATTCTGTTTATTTTTATTACATCAGATTAAATTGTTTGTGGTGTTTATATTTTAATTTCTGTTTGAGCGGCACTTAAAGTTTTACGAAATTTTAGGAATTCATTGAAATAAATTGTTCTTAGGAACTAACTCACTTTTTTTTATAAAACTTAATTTTTATTAATTTTTTTAAAAATTTGGCATTATTTAACAAATTTTGGTAATTTGCATTATTTAACAAACTTATGCTTTTAGGAACAAAAGCATTAGAAAAGTTATCTTCGGATAATTATTTAAAAGGCCCATATTTCTTTAAAAAGGCTTATTTTCTTTTCTATTATTAGTCTTTCTTAAATGAAATGGCTGTAACTAGTTTGAATTATATCACAGCCATATAAGAAAACCAGCATACATTTATTATTTATGTTTCATTAAAATTAATTAGGTCACGTTTTCTATTGAATAATTTAATTAATCATATAATTATATTAATTTTTTGTTATTTATTTATTTACTATAAGTTTTATTTATTGAAAGTTCAATGACAAATATAATATTAATTCGATTAAATAATAATAGTCGTATAATTAATGAAAAAAATGTGTATTAAAGATATAATTTTTTTTATTCCTTTTGGAAATCTGCCCAAACCAAATGCATAATGAGATTTTAATAGCTCAATTTAAATGCGCTTCTAAAAACAAATTAATATGTGATATGAAAATTGTTATGAACAGATATGCATATATGAGAAAAGATCCATTCATAAAAATTATAGTAATCAAGAATTAATTCTGTTAAGATAAACTCCATTTAGTCTATTAATAAATTCGGAATTAGAACTAGAGATATGGCCTCTTAATGATATCAATTTTGTGTGGTTTTTATACTATACATTATCTACTATAATTACTTTCTTTATTTAATGGTATATAGCCTATCATTATTTTTAACGTTCAGTTATCTCAAACTGTTTCAAGACTGAAAATTGGATACGTTATTAAACATTTTAGGTAAAATATATGATTCGAATTCGAATGTTTTATATAAGTATGACAATAATGCAATTTCACCATTTTCAGATATTAAAATTTAGAAACGAGCTGAGTATCTGAGTTTTTAAATTTAATTAATAAATGAGAAAGAAAAAATAATAGCAATCTGTCCTAGCTAATTCGTTTAATTTTAACGAATGTAATTTTTATGTGGGTATTGTTAATGTATTTTTTGTTTAATATGTTTTTTTTTGAAAAAAAAGAGTTGTCTTTTGATTTAAGTTATCGTATCAGATCATCAAAACTAAATATTTTTAAAGATAACGTTTCATATTAATTTTTATAAACTTTTAAAGCAACCTTTGAATGAAATCTCAAAAGAAGGAAAGCATTAAAAGTATTTTTTTGTGTGTGTGATACTTGAATATGAAATCTTATATATTTCCGTTACAGCCATGAAGTGATAAATTTACATGTATAAATAAATTAAAAGAATATAATTTTTGAATTTCTTAGGAGAAATCTCAATTATGAAAATTTTAAATATTCTGAATTTTTAATACAATAAAGATTTGGACTTTTTAAATTCAAATTCAATTTATTCGATCAAAAATCAATTTTTTTTATCTCTAATTCATCAAATTTCTATAAATATAAAGGGAAAATTCCAATATTTGAATTTATTTTGGTTAATTCAAAACCAAAAATAAAAATTGAATTTGTAAAAAAATGTTTTTATTTAAAAATAGTTTTCATAGTTAAATATGTATATACATCATGCTCCCAGAGACAATGCATTAATCTGAAAGTTTACTGGTTTAAAACATATTGGAAAAAAATCTGGTCAAATGTTTGTAGTTTTTAAAAGGTTATAATACAGTGATTTAAATGAATCGTACCGTTTTGTACGAATCTTTTTATTCATAGTAATCAATATTAAATGTTCACTATTACTTGTTTTATTTTGCATATTATTTTCATTTTTTAAAAAAAACTATTTTTAATTGCCTTTTTATTTATTTAAAATGTTTTGTTTTCAATATTTTTAATTACATATATTTTGTTTATATACTTATGTATATAAAAATAAATCTTGATTTTTATTTTTATTTTTAAAATTTCCTTCTCTTCTGTTATATTTATTTTTAGATTTAAATCTCATAATTCGAATTTTTGTATAAATCAATTTTAAAAACATTTTTCCAATCAGATTAAAATTAATAAGTTATATTTTAGTTTCTGAAACTTGTACGTAGAAATTTCATCCTGAAAAAGATAAAAGTGACTAAAGTTAATACAAATATTCCGATGGCTTTCAAATACCGCTTAAAACTGCTGCTTAAAAATAATAAATACTTAAAAATAAAAAAATATTAAATACTGCTTAAAACAATTAAAGATTTTTTGGTTGTGGGTTGACTTTGCATCTAGAGAATTATTTGAATAATTGATACATTAAAGACATATATACTAAGCTATATGCGCTACGTTTGTTTCCTAGAAAAAAATGCGCTTTATTGAGCATTAGGTTACAAGGGAAGAAAACACACACACAATTTTTGTATATGATAAAAATAAATAAAAAGGATGTTTCTTTAAAAGAAAGTCGTTTTTAGTAGAGGATATGGTTTCCCCATGCAGCCGGTAAAGTTGAACACCTTTGAAGTATTGAGTCAATGAGATTATTAATAAGGAACTAGGGTGTTCTGATCCACTCCTCCAGAAAAGCTCTTTTCAATTCCTAGTTTGTGGGAGTGATCAGCGTCAGAATTCATCTGCGTAATTCGCTTGATTGTGTTCATGTTCGAAGAACATACCGGCAAATCCATTCATTTGATTCCTTCCTCTTAAAGGAAATCATTCACTAAGTTAGTACGATGTGGCCAGCGATTGTCGTCCATTAACACGAAGGCATCTCCATTTGCTGCAGCGTAAGGAACTACAATAACTCTCAGAATTTCATCCTTATTCAGCTCCATTTTGAATGATATGGAGATCAGTGCGTCCATTCATGGAAAGGCCAGAATGGACCAATGCTGACCCACCGTCAAATCTTACACTTTCATGCATGAAAGCAGGATTGTTTCTTGTGACACGTTCCCTCCAAATGACAACACACATATTATCGGGATGAATATAAAAACGGGACTCGTCATACAAAAGAATAATGCACCATTCATTTCTCCCCCAGTTCACATGCTTTGTTGCCTACTCCCTGTGGACGCGACGGTGATTCGCTGTTATTAAGACACATATCGGAATTTAATGAAGCTTCCAAGATCTCATCTGAAGAACATCTTCCAAATCTAAATGATGACAAGATGGTAAAAGGAATGAGAAGAAGGCGAAACAGGCCGTTCCACATATAACATAATAGCAAAAGTTTCTCTCTAAGCTGTCGACTGGAACAGAGCGGGTGTCCTCTTCTTCACTGGACACGGCCCATTCCCGACATACCTACACTGATTCCATCTAGCCAACTCTCCTTACTGTAGCTGTGTGGGAAATAGGATCTCCAATTCACCATGCCACAGGATGCCTACTCACTCTCTCATGGCACATGAGAAAGCCAGAAAGAAGTCTCAAAGAATGGTACAGGAGAGTTGCGTCAAATACCCTTTCACGCGGCAAAATCAACTCCATATTAAACCATGTCCATAAATACCAAGGCCTCTTTATGATCTACAGTAGTTAAGACAAGAATTCCCCTTTTGATAATCAACCAAACTTAGAAAGTCCCTCAAAAGTGCAGATCCCCCCACTTTCTTCTTCTTTTTTCTTCTCCCATCTTGTGCTCATCCAACTGATTAGATAACCTAGCGTTATAGGCACCGGGAGCACAGAATGGCGTTATGTTATGTTATTAAGACACACACCACTAATCTGCGAACATACAAATCACGGGGTGCAGGTGGTTTCGGATAGTTTGTGTGACCGAGTTACCAAGCGAAGGTGTTATAGAAGAAGAGTGGTACCCATATTTTGGTGTCTCCTAGATACGAGAGTTAAATAACGGTCTTCATTAACTGTTGTTGCACGTCTACGGCACCTTCGCTCTGATCTTCGACCTGCATTTTCAGTCTCCAAGCAACTGATACAGATCCTGGAAAGGATACTTAGTCAAACTTCAATAGCTTCTGCCGCTTTGGTTTATGTTTGCCCCCCTTCTAGTCGGCCAACAACTCTCAGAGCTTCTGATTCGCTAAAGGATTTCGTTCAGACACCGCACTCATCGAAACAAAGAGCTTACTGATTGTCGACCATTCTTTTCCGTCTTTTCTTACATTAAGTTGAAAGTCAAATTAGATTTGCAGCCGCTAAAATGTCGTCTTTGACGTCAATCTCAAAATCTGCATACTGCGAAGATTGAAAATAAGAAAAATTTGCATTTGTGACTCTCTTCTTCCACTTTATGCACACACAAAAAAGTGTTTATACCTTTATTTTATACAAAAATTACAATATCCTAATAGTTATAAGCATTGTAGTTTAGATATAGTAGTTCCTTAATGTGTACATAAAGATCAGCTTATATTATCTATTCATTTCAGAACAATTTAAAAAATATTTAGCGACTTGAAATCATAGAAATTCAAATTTATTGATCTAATCTATGTAATTGTGATAACTGATAAAGATTTATTTATATGCCTTTTATTTAATTGATGTATTAAAATTTTTATTTAATTATTAATTTTATTCTTTAAAATATCATTTGATGCAGAACATGTCATGAATGAAGGCAATGAAAATAAAGACCTATGATAAATATAAATAAAACAACTACATTCTTCAGTCCAAAACTTTATTTTATACCAAAAAATATTAAAAAATATAACCTAAAACCTAATGAGGTTGAAAAATGATGAGCATTATACAAATGTACGACAGACCGTTTAACAATATTTGGAAAGTATTATTTTGCTTGTTGACTTTTATTCAATTCTCACCGGTGAAATTTTAATGATATGAAAATTCATCTAGATATTAACAAAAAGCACGAAATAAAGTATCACAAGCAAAAAATACAGTGCATCTAAATGGTGACAAATATTGACTACAATACGTCAATTTTTATGTGCGTCTTTACAGAGCTGTTATTCAGTTTATATATATGTACAAAGATTCTTTAAACGCCTAATTTTTCTTCTTTCTTGCAAAGTAATCTATATTCCTTACAAAACCTTCCTATATTCCAATCTATTTTTTTCTTAACAATCAATTAAATTTGCTATTTACGCCATTTGTTGCAAACGATTTTTGCTTTTAATTTATTTTAAAATATATAAAATTTGAAATCGATAAATATGTATTAACATTCAGATTAAATAGTTTTTTTCTCGAATTTCCAAATTAGATTTCATTTATTGATTTAAAAAAGTTTTAATGCCAATGTGATTCATAAAAAAATATTTATAGAAATTTTTTACATATTAATTTACATTTTTAAGTAGTATCTGATCAATTCTTCAAATAATAACCAAACTTTATTTTAATAATAAATTATTTATCTTTGAGATTTCTAAATATATCTGAATATCTAATTATTATTTCATTTAATTATTTATTTCTCATAATTTAAAATATAATTAATACATAGGAATTACAATTAATGACAAATTTGAAATGATACATTGTTCACTCTTTTTTGCTCAAATAGCTAATCCTTGATTTTTGATTTTAACGCTACGTTAGTTTTACATTACGTAACTTATACATAGTTTATTGATTTAATATAACTTATCAAAAACCTATTATTATTCGTAAGCCTTATCTCAATGATTCCATAATTCAAATACGGTATATTCGAACTAAGAAAGTGCCTTTATGAAAATTTGTGATAGACATATCTATTTTTGGGGGGGGGGTTATAGCGGATATCACGACATTCCTACTTTCTTTATCAAACACACATCCAATATTCCGAAGCTGAAAACAATAAAAATATACATATCATTTGACACACATTAGCATTTGTTAGAACGGTCAGAAGAGGCTATGTACAACAGTATCCTGAGAATGGCCCTTGAGCATCTTTTGATGGCAGAGATTATAACAACGAAGAAAATGTTCTATGAATTTGGCACGTTTCACCACCCTCCGCCGTATCCACCATCGAAACCTCCTCCGTAACCTCCACCGAATCCTCCTCCGAAACCTCCTCCATAGCCTCCTCCATAACCTCCACCGTGCCCTTGTTCCAATCCATAGCCGACTTCAGCATGGGTGTGGTGATTGACACTATATCAGGAATAAATGTAATTTAAGAATTGCATGCATATTATAAATAGATTTTGTTTATATTTAGATTATATCAATTATTGGATGTACATAGATAACAAATGTGGTAATGAAAATCAAGGCAGAAGATACCGCATAGTTCATTATATATGTTTTCTTTCTTGTTCAATAAATAAACATTTTTCAAAAAATAAAACAGTTAATCGTAAAAAGTAGATAATTTAAAACATATAATTTTAATAAAATAAAAAAATGTGTTTACTTTTAGACAAATTAAAGAAGAGTAACCTAGTTTTTGGAATTAGAAAACAAACTTCCATCATTTTATTAACTTAGAAAAATATTGTTGGAAAATGAATGTTAGAAAATAAAGATTCAATATCCACAAGGAATTTTTTAAAATTTTAACCAATTTTTTTTACAAAATTGATTAAAGACCATTTAAAATAGTTTTTAATATTTTTTGCTAAAATATGTGATCCAAGAAATTTTTATGAGAGTTTTTATACCCTCAATATTTTTCCAAATGACCTTTATTGGGGTCATATCTCATGGTTAAAAATGACTTCGATTAGAAACATTTAACGTCAAGTGTAATATTATTCAATTCTGAGTGTATTTTTTTAGAAAATCAGGTTTGAATGTTATTTAACACAACAAGAGAAATATTGGAACACAATATTGTTTTCAAATGTAAATTAATAATTTATCTTTTTTTGTTATTTACTTATAAATAGATATATATACACTTATAGTTTTAGATATAATTTCTAAAAAACATCACAGATATTTCTTGTATAAATTAATTCAAACTCATTAATAAAGAAACTGATTGATTCCAAAATAGTTGAGGAAAATTTATTTGAAGATTTATAGGAACCCTTGCACAGTAATATGGAGTAAAGAAATTTCGGCCATTCATTGAATTGCTTGTTCTTTATTAATATTTTTTATTTAGAAGAAAAGGGGAAAAATTATATAAAGACTTTTCCAAAATTAGCTTAGATATGTTTTTAAATTTGTGATAACTCTTATTTTAGTTTGTATTTTAATGAATTTAGTTTTAAAAAAGATTAAGAAATAATTTAAGGATAAATTGCACGATGATTAAAGGTTAAATTTTCTTTCACAAAAAATAAACTCATAATTATTAAAACATATACAAACGTAAAATTATATTTCAGTAAACTACTGTTTGTAATTTAAATTGTTATTAAAGATGTACAAACAAATGGACATAAGCAGTTTCGAAGAATCAATAGTAATTAAATGAAATTGAAGAGTGGAAATAATATTCATAATTATCGTCAAACGTATTCGTTGATTGTAATGCATTTTACTAGACATATTGCATTAGAGTACTGATGGAACAATTCAAAAATTAATATTCCTCAGTGATTTTGTGAATTAAATAATTTTATATTTTTAATTGAACATTACGTAATATATTTATATGTTTAGATAGTCTTCATGAAAAAAGAGAACTTAATCAACTTTTAACTCTTTTAAATTCAAAACGAAGTCCAATAAAGACAAGAAAGTAACGTGAACTTATAATAAATTGACTAAGCTGAATTTATTAGGACAACGCCCCTAGCGGCGAAATAAGGAAGTTACAAAAATAACTCAAACAATGAAGGGGAACGGTTAAAATTTCCAATTAATTTGAAAACTTATACCATAATAAAAACCCAGAAAAAAGTTATATGGAGCAACCTGTTAAATTGACGGAAATATTTGCGATTAAAATGATGAGCTTTCCTTCCCTTGAAAAAGGATAATCTCAAAACTGGAAAATGTGTCCTTACATTCTCCCCTCTCCCATTCCGAAAGTATTTTTAAGATTATTTTTTCATTGTGTTTTTTCCTTCTTAGAAAAAAACTATTCTAATATTACAGACTAAATTTTTCAATTTTAAAATGAATACTTTTACAAGTCACGAATAATAAATTATTGTAATCGTAAATATCTGCATCAATTTCACAAATAATACAAGAAACTTCTTAAAAAGTTTTTTTTCTATTATCGTAAGCATACATTTTTCTAATTTAAATTTTTGTCTAACCGTCATTATTGTTTGAGTTATTTTTTGTTACTGCCTTATTTCACCTATAGGGCCGTTGTACTGTTTCAAAAAATTTCGTATAGTCAATTTATTATATTTAAGTGTTTTTCCCTTGTTTATACGAGATACCGATTTGAAACTAAAGAGTCATAATTGGTATAATGTAAAGTAATTTAATAATTTCTTTTATTATAGATATAAATATAGTTATCCTTGAAAACTGAATGTGTTTGCTCTATCATAACTGATATTTACTTACAAAGTTTATTTAGTGGGAAAATTGAATCAGTATATTTCTCATTATTTATCACAAGTGATACGAAACTGTAATTAGTTTAATTACCGACTGATTTATTCTCAAAATGATCGAAATTAAGACATTAGTTTAAGCGTTCCAACAAAAGGAATGTAGAAATAAGATAGATAGTAGAAATGATTCGGATAACTTCTTAAAAAATTCTTAATACAAATAATTCTGAATAAAAAATATCCCTTGGCTTTCATGCAATTAAATCATATCAATGTAATAAAATATTTCGAATTGAAATTCTGCTTAAGAATTTAATTATACATGCATATCGTGCATATTCTTTATGCTTAATACATATTAAATATTGTCCATTATACTTATTGTTTATTTAATATTTCCCTTTGTGCGAACTGCTTATTTAACGCTATTCCTTATGCTTATTGTTTATTTAATGTTGTTCCTTATACTTATTTTCATTTAAACTGTTCTTTATACTTATTTTTTATTTAATATCTCTCCTTATGCCCATTCATTATTTAATGGCGTTCCTTGTGTTTATTATTTATTTAATATTGTTACTCACGCTTATTTAATACTGTTCTTTATGTTTTTCGTTTATTTAATAGTTCTTATCCTTCTCGTTTATTTAATACTGCTCCTTATGCATCTCATTTATTTAATATTCTCCTTATACTTATTGTTTATTTAATTTTCCTCTTTGTGCTTATTGTTTATTTATTATTCCTCCATATGTTGTTCGTTTATTTAATATTGCTCCTTATGCTTATTGGTTATTTGATATTTTTACTTACGGGTAGGAAGTGTGATGGACATTTTCTTTGAAGATAGGAACAGGCAGAGGCAATGGAAGTGGCAAGAAGATCTTCTTTCCGGTCAAGGCTTTGGCGATCAGGCCGTATTTGACCAATCTCTTCAATTTAAGGTGCCCACCAGCTTCGCTCTGCTGGACCAAAACGGCTGCCATCACCAGACAAAGGGTAAGTACAATGAAGCTCCTCATTTTGATTTGTATTGTCGTCTGTAAAACAAAAAAAAAAGAAATAATAATCATTATTTGTTAATTTAGTGTTTGCTTTATAAATAGAAGCTTTAGTACAGAATGTATAGTAACACAATAGATGATTTATTGTATATTGACAAAGATTTGAATAAGTTTCTTTTCAAGCATTAGTCAAGTAGTTTTAAGAAGCAACATTCAGTTTTTTTTTCAGAGAAAACTCGCTAAACCCAATTTATTCATATTCCTTAACTATTGATTAAACCTTGTGCTTTTTCTTTCAAAGAGATAAAAAAAATTAATAACCTTTTAGAATTGCAAATGAGCTTTATAAAAACAAATTAAACAAAAAAGCACATAAATGTATATATATAACACTGCAACAAATACATTATCAAATAATCATTTGATTTTTATTCTATTTCTTAAAATACTTCAATGGCTTTAGAGTTATCGGAAAATGTAATCTGATTAAATTATACGAAATAAGAAATATCATAAGTAATATTTTCTTAGTAATTTTATAGGACTAAAAGTGTGTAAATACTAAGATTAAAACATCCCAAGAATCCAGTTAAAATCCCAAGAATTATTATTTGGTTATATTTTTTAAACTATCATATACTTATAGAGGAATTTTAATAAATATCGAAATTTTATTATATCTTTAGCCTTAATTTTTAGAATTTAAAATGTGCACCAGAAAATATTGATACTAGCATAGAGAAATTTAATTAAAAAATACATTGTTTTGAAATAATTTAAAATTTTGTAGAAGTAGTATGAATAAAATTATATTATATTGAATTAATTAATTCATTTCTTTTCTAAATATTAATCTATTTCAGTGATTAAGAAAAGGTTTATGATATGAAATAGAATTACTTTTAAAATTATTTAAAGTGATGCAGACTATTCTATTCTATTTAAATAAATTATTTCCTGTTTAAAATAGCTAACGAAAGAGAATTAATAATATCCTAATTTGATATCAGAGTTTTTTTAAAAAAAGAAAAAGCATATTACAAACAACGCAGTAAAATATTCTAAAACTAACTTTCACTCCGACTAAACTTTCCCTATTACTCTCAAATCAATCAAAATACGTGACCCAGTACACGCATTCAGGTACTAAAAAAAAAGATGGCGTATTATAAAATCTAGTTCCTGAAAGTTTGCCTTAGGTGAGCATTACTCTAAAAACTCCATATCCCCTGTAATTAAAGGAGAAAAAAAGTCAGGAAGGATGCTCCGTAATTCACGTCTGTCTGTGAAGGAACCGGTTCAAATGGCTGTATCACTTCCTCGTAGGTTCCGATTCGGAGAACGGAACTTGCATAGGGTCATTTAAAATCAGTTCATGCAAAGATCATTTATTTGTCTGGTAAAAACGAGTTTACTTTTCAGTCCAGTAGGAAATGAAACATTGTATTTTATATTCTTGCATTGCGGGCACAGATAAATATAAAACATATCAGTATTATGAAAAATATTAGAAAGAATATATATAGAGGGAAAAGGAAATTCACTTAAAAAAAAGTTTATTGCTATTATTTATCGTCCTTAAAATAATGCCAGTTTGTAAAACTATTCACGTTTAATTTAGTTAAATGTATAAACATATTTAACTAAGTTGATTTGATATATTTAATAAATATATATATATTTTAATTTACTTCAAACGATAAAATATTTTCTTTACGTCAAACGATAAAATATTTTCTTTACGCCAAACGATAAAATATTTTCTTTATTATACACATGTAAAATCAAATTTCAAAAGACTGTTGAGACTGTTAGTGGCAACATTTGATATTGTTTACTTAAAATAATTATCATAATTATGGTTGATATTTACTAGGATGACATTAAAAGGAAGGAAAAAGCAATTAGAAATGAATGAAATAAAATTTTACATTGAAGAAATATACAAGAATTTTCCTCGTTTTTCGGAGTTAAAAAATATAAACCTTTAAAGTATTCAGTTTAAACAGATAAATATCATTAAAAAATATTCGATGCAGATCATGTATTTAATGTTAATTATAATTTTTTAAAGGCATATGCTATTGTTTTGGGAAAATTTTCTAAATATTTACTAAACTTTTTGGTAGAAATGAACACTGAGCGTAGAAATAATAGTTATAAATTGAGTGAAATTAAATAACTGATAATATTTAAGGAAAGTATCTGAGATAAAATTTTATGTTATAAAAATGACAAATGATAATACTGATAAAAGCTCTAACTAAAAGTACTGCTTAAAAAATCTAGAAAATTTTATATAATACACATTGAAAGTAAATGATAAGACATTGTGCAAAATTATTTCATGTTTCAAAACGGACCGTAATTATTAATTTTTTTACACTTATTTTCCAATATAAATAACATAACCTTTACAGCACTTGAAAATTTTCTCCTAGATTTACAAAAACGTTTAGCATGAAATATGTTAATATATTAAGATAAATTCTTACAATTTTAAAATTAAATTAAATCTATGCGTCTTTCTCTTTGCAAAAAACTGAAGTTGACTTTTCTATTAAGGTAACAGAAAAAGAAAGTGACCGCAACTAAATCATTATTATTACAGACAATATAACTAAAACTTCTCAGAATAAATTCAGATAAATTATTATAACTTTAATTTTAAGCTAAGAATTGCGTATCTTTTTCTTTGCTAACAGGAACGGGAAATTAATATTTCGCCCTATGAAACAAGGAGAAAAAGGGATTAAATTTAAAACAGAAGGATTGAAATAAATATAATGGTATTTACATTATAAAGTCACCAAATAAACTTAAAATAAATTATTATTTTGTCATATTAAATTAAAAACTGATCTTTTTATATCTGCCAATATAAAGCTAATTTTTCACAAAATACCTAAAGAAAATGAAAGCCACTGGTATTAAGCATAATGATTAAAAACCATCATAATAGAAATTAAGTCATAAAACCTTTAAATAATTTTAGGTTGAATAATATTTAAAAACCAAAAATAAAACCTCATATCTTCCTTATTTAAGACGAGAAATGAAGATAATTTTTTTCAAAGGGGACATATTTCATTAACGAGAGACTAAAGCTACATAAAGTGGTCAAAACCCACCATTGCAAGGGGCTATATCACAAAGCCTTCAAATAACTTTCAATATACTGCATTTACTTTTACATTAATTTAAAAATTGAGAGTCTTTTTCTTCAGAGATTAGAGCACGATGCTAATATTTCTCACAAAGTCACTAGAAAACGAAAGTGACTGAAACTAAACGGTGCAATTAAAAGGCACCATTGCAGGGTTCTATATCACGAAGCCTTCAAATAAATTACGATATACTTCCTTTACTTTTATAATAATTTAAAAATTAAGAGTCAGTCTCTCTCTTATGAGATTAGGGTACAATGCTAATTTTTCTCACAAAGTCACTAGAAAATTAAAGTGATTGCAACTAAACAGTGCAATTAAAAGGCACCTTTGTAGGGTTTTATATCATGAGGTCTCCAAATAAATAGCGATAAACTGATTTTACTTTTATAATAATTTAAATTAAGAGTCAGTCTCTCTTCGGAGATTAGAGCACGATGCTAATTTTTCTCACAAAGTCACAAGAAAATGAAAGTGACTGAAACTAAATGGTGCAGTTGAAAACCACCATTGCAGGGTTCTATATCACGAAGCCTTCCAATAAATTTCTTACTTTTATAATAATTTAAAAATTAAGAGTCAGTCTCTCTTCGGAGATTAGAGCACGATGCTAATTTTTCTCACAAAGTCACTAGAAAACGAAAGTGACTGAAACTAAACGGCGCGGTTAGAAGTCCTTATTAAAATCGTTTGCCATTCCAATCCCCAAATACAAAGCAGCAGCACACTCACCGAAGGTAATCCAGAAAACTCTAAAACAAACCAAAGCGGTGCCACTTAAATAGCAGTAGTATCTTCACTATTCGAGATTTGGAACGATTCTGGTCCACAATGAGCGACAATCTTCTTTAAATACTGCGGGTGGCAGTCGGTTCGAAAAAACCAATAAAAAAGAAACCAGTCCAGCAGAAGAAAGTGAAATTATCAATGAAGCAGGAGGGGCCCCGAATCAGGAACAAAGGTGGCGAACACCCGCCCTACTTAAAGAAGAACAGCAAATGACGCAATGCCATCTTGGAATTTCAGCCATTGGCGAGGAGGATAGCCTAGATTTGTTCCGGGGGAAATCCCTTTTATTTCCCCCTCTCCGATCAAGAGTGGTGGGCAAAAGGAATTTTTTTTTTTTTGAAAAGCACTTTCCTCGTTTAGAAAGTGATACGCAATAACTGGTATGTAACACGAAAGTGGACTGCATATAAGAAGGCAGCCTACTACTAATCATCTCTCAAAATGGAGAGAAGCTCCCACTTGGAACGTACAAACGTATACCAGCCGGTCTGGATCATTTGATATCTTTCTTTTACCAATTAAAGAACGGAATATAATTGACAGACGACTTTTATTCTCGCTCACGCGAGTTTAGTTGTGTTCCTGGTGGAAGCGAAAACGCAGACGATTGTTTCGTCATTTTTTTTTCCTCCATTAGAAAATATTTTCCATAAGAAATGCAAAGTAAAGAAGGATAAAAAAACAGTAAACTTGTTTTGTTTATGAGAATTGATGCGGGTAAAAGCCCATTCATTTATTATGAGTGCTTTTTTTAGTTGAAAAAAAAAACAAAGTAAAAAAATAATATGGAAGAAAAGGAATTATTTCTGCCTCTAGAGTTTTTGAATTAGAAACAGAAAAAGAGAGAGATGTATTGTTCGCATTGTTCTTGCCCGGATGAAATCAATCAAAAGTTTATTTTTGGAAATGAGTTGGCTTATTTTGGTTTGAATTTAGTAAACTGGGAAAAATTAAGCAAACTTCTTTACCCATTTTTTCGGTTTTTAATAAACCTGTTAGATCATTTATTTTCTCGCGATTTCTACTTTTATATTTAAAACAATGCTTTTTGAAGGCTTTCAATAGCTCGAGGAAAATTTTTGACTAGGAATATGGTTTTTTAAAATAAATTTGGTTGATTATTTATTTACTGTTGCCTTCATTTTTTTAAATTTTAAATTAGCGTTTATGATCGAATATAATAATAAATGTTTCGAAATTAGTATAGATGAATTTTAACAATGTACCCCCAAAATGTTAAAGATATTTATTAAGTATTTTCTCAATTAAGAAAATGTTCACTGAATTTAGAAAAATAAAAGCAAAAAAAAATCTCATTTTTTTATCTGTATCTAAAAATAACTAACAAGGATATTCATCTTTCGGCTTTTTAATATATTTAGATAATCAAGCAAAAGTTTTTTTTTGTTCTCCTTTTATTTTTTTCCTTTCTAAACATATAAAAGAAGTGAAGTAATATAAAGAGACAGTCGTGTAAGTTCCAAATGTCACTTTAATGGACCAACGTCAGTGCCTTTCTTCTCATCTCTAGTGGACAATATGGTGCTTTTGTGCTTGACAATATAATATTGAAAGCTGAACATACATTTTGGATACTATCTTTTCCACCGATTGGAATCTTAGGTTGACTCAAATCTACAATTTTGATTGGAAGACATTATACCAATATTGGTTTCACTATAAAAATTATGTTACGGTTTTGAATCATTTTGTGATAAAATGCATATTTACAGAATTAACATTCTTTATTTGACAAGATTATAAACCTAATTTCTTCTCTTTATCGCTATGTGTGTTTAAGTTTACAGGTTCACAGACCGGAGGAATAATTCCAAAAAAGTGTTTTCTTGCTTTTAGGGAAATGTGAAATGGAGATATTAGTCAAAACCTGTTCACAATTTAGATAATTACAATACGTTAATTTTTTATGAATGAGAATGGGAAATCTGATGTGTTTCTTAGATATTTGCAAAGACAACAAAACTAAACTCTTAAGTAAGCCTATTTTTGATTTTATCCAGGATTTGAACTAAAAAATAAACCAAAAAATAATTTTCTTTATTTTTTTAATAACCCTTGTCAGGATTTCATTAAAATATAAGCCAACTGTTTGAATTCAGATTATAAGTAGGCTTAATCTTAAATTTCTTTGAAACAATAAGTTTTTAAAAAGAAAAAAAAAGAATTTTTTAGGTGATAAGTACATAAAAACAGTTAACTTTCCAATAACTAATTCTAATAATTAGTAGTTTTTCGAAATATATTATGAAATCTAAATAAATCGATTCACAAAATAACTATAACCCCCCCTCAGATTAACTAACCTAGGGCAAAGAATTCTACAGTTTTGATTATCCATATACAGATAGAAAAAATTCTTTCTCATGCCTCACGTAAAGCATTTGATAGTAAAAAAACTCAAAAATTCTAGAAATAATTAAAGATTACAGTTTAATTAAGGTATTTAAATTCTTCTAAAATTTAAATTTGCTTAAGTCAATTAACTGTGGTAGTTTTATTGAGATGAATCTAATGATGAAGCAGTAATTTATAAATATTTGAAATCTCATTTAATATAAAACATTGTGACCTTCACATCTTTATAAAATATAAAAAGCACTTGACATTGAGCTTGACCTAACATTCACCTTCAGTTGGAAAAATAATCAGCAAATTGAGACTCTAAAGTTTTTTTTCCATCCAACCATCCGGAATGATGCCCCCAAAACATACACTATTCTTCTATAATAAAAAAGTCATTTCTTTCTTCCCACATAAAAAGGGGGACCTTGGTCAAGGTCATTACAACCATGAGAGGTCAAATTTTCATATTTGAACATGACAAGTGAGATTTTTATTTTTACACATGACAGTTCATGACATAATAAAGAAAGCTGCTACTTGTAAATAATAACCATGTGTAATTAGAGAAAAAATAATTACCAAAGATCAATTTTAATTGTTAATTACTAAATCTGGGGATTGATATTTGGCGGTTAATTGCTTATATGCTATATATATATAAATAAAAGAAAGTACTATATGTATTTTTATCAATATGTACATAGATATATAATTGCTATCGTAAGATGACTGATTTTCATTTATTAATGTTGTTGAGTTTTTAACTATCTTATTTACATGTATGCAAAACTGCTAACATCAAATGATCAATCATCAAATAATCAATTCCTTGAAAGATTTGGTTCCAAAATTGATATATATCTATATTTAAACTGTCTGTCATAAATCTATACTAAATATTGTCTATCTAATTTCGCATGCTTCATAGTTACTTAGTTCTTGGATATAGGGTTACATAACTTACTCTGAAAAGATTTCGTTCAAAATTTAAATCAAATATTCAAAATTAGTGTGAAAACCACATATCAAATTTTATCCGTATAGCTCAAAGAAAGTTTGAGATATCGTACTCACAGAAAAAAATATATATAATTCAAAAAATATGTTTCTCGGATTTATTGAGGTTTAATGTGTAGGGGATTGGTGAATATCTCGAATTTGAATTTATTTTAATGATTGTAATATTTTCTCCTTGGACATAAAAATGCAAGTAGGGTAAATATATATTTAATATCAAACATATGACTATCATAGCAATAGTTGTAATTCTTAATTTATTAAAAAATAAGAAAACATATAGAAATAAACGTTTGTAATAGATTATAGAAAATGAACAATGAATTTTATTTAAGTAAAGCAAAATTAAATTAATATGTTAAAAATTTACAATTAAAAAATTTTGTTTATAAATGATACTTGCTAATTATCAAAGAAAGACTCCCTGTGTTATAATCAATCTAAATAAATTAAGATGTTACATAAAATCGAATTTGAAGACTAATAGTTTTATAAGATGTAGTGTTTTAAAGACATTTGTTTGTTTATATAATTTATAATACAGTTTTCAGTATAAAAAAAATAAGAAGTACCATAGTATAAAACTATATTTTGAAACATTTTTCATCTCTTTCAATTTTTATAGAAATTAGAATTATGAAATTGAAATTTAAATATTCTGTAAAAAGTTTAATCAAGGATTATGCATAAAAAGAGCTGAATTATATTCAAATGCTTTAATTTCTATATTATAGCTTCATTGATGTTACTTAGATTTGACTTTAAAAAATATAAACAAAACTATTGCAATAATGGCGATATCAATTCATAAGTCAATCTTCATAATTACAAATAAATTGTACAAAATTATCAAAAAAATATTTTACAGACCCTGAATCATAAAATTCGAATTTCTGGTATATTGCCAATATTGATTTAGGATTCTAAAAATTTTTATTCACTTCATTTTTTTAAACGACATGATAGAAAAAAAATCCAATAAAAATAATTATGGCATTATTTTAAAATATTATCATTTCAGAAAATATTAAGCATGAAATTATTGATTGACATTCAAGAAGTTGATTATAAAAGAATGCCAATCAAATTATTTTCTAAATTATTTATACACATTGTTCACTCTAATAAAAATTCAACGGCTAATTCGAATCCTTGAAGATAGGCGTATAGTTTCAGTTAGAAAAATATTTTAATTGACATAAAAATTATATTTCTTATTTTGTTTTATGACATAAAATTATATTTATTATTATGTCAGCCCACAAATATACCCTTGAAAAATATTTGAAGGCTAAATTTTCATACAATCATCTAGTCTTCTAAATCATACTTAGTAAAATACCGTTGAGACAGTAATATGTAAACAAAAATGTTCCATTTTCTCAAAAGTATCAAAGTGAACATAATATGAAAATTTTAGTATCAATGCATTAGGTTATTTTCACAACTGTTTCAAGAAAGATCCTTCAGATCAAAGAATTTCATTTCCCTGACCATTCTAAAATTAAGAAAGTTCGAAGCTTTATAACTCGGTTACTTTTGATGACAGAAAAGTTGAATGTTTTTTTTATTAAAAAGGTTGTAATCCAAATATTTTAATAAATATAACTAATCCTACTTGAAAACTATAAAATAATTAAGATTTCTTAACTTTGTTCAATTTTACTTTCATTGAATGAAACGAAGAAAATTTTGACTCCATATACCTTTTCAACCATATATCTGATTGGAATTGTGTACTTATCTCCAAGTATTTAGAAATTTATTATTATAGTATATTATTATTATAGCGTATAAATTATTATTATTATAGTAAATATTTTCATATTGCCTCAATATGCATTTTTTTGTATGAAGTTATTGATTATTATGCAAGAAATTGATAATTGCATAAGTTGTTTGATTATAGCAATTGATATTGTCTGTCCCTTTTTAAAGCTTGTTTTAACGTAGATATAGTGATTTCTAATATTGGTATTTTATGAAGACAATTCTGAACAAACATTAACATTTCATCAATTTGACACATTTTTTTTTAAAATTCCATATTTCCTTTTTCCCTTTATTTTTGTCCAGAAAATTTCACAAATATGCATTCATATAAATTAAGGGCTAATATAATATAGATTTGATGTTAGTCGAAATTTCTTTACTAATATGTTTTAAAAATTCTTGTGAATCAGCGCAATGTACGCATGAAGGAAAATTGAAACTTTTTCACTTTGGCTTTATTGCACTACGATATTTAGTATAATATTAAAATACATATCATAGCTAACTCATAGGTTGGGGTAAGTAGATGTAATATAGTCATTTGAAGCTTGTGGTCTAAAATATTTTGCCATAAAAAATTGCAAAAAAGAATAACTTTTTCTGCTGAAGTATTATAACTAATTTTTCTTTTTAATTGTTATACGCCCTCTTAAAATTCATAAATCAACTGTTCGAAAATCGTATTATAATGAACAAGCTTTTCTTTTTTTACATTTTCAACTTTAAAAAAATGCTTTGTTAATCATAGTCATAATAATGTATGTTCCTAAATAATGATTTCATTTTACTTGCGATTAAATCAAAAATTTAAAATATGTATGATATTTTAAACCAATGTCAAAGATTATTGAGACTACTAATATGATGTTACAAAAATATTTTAAGAGGAAAAGTACAGAAAATTTAAATTTTAATTTTGAATTTAGTTGGAACAACAATTTTGATGCAAAAATGTTTGCTAAATTGAATTCTGAAACGAAATATTTTAACAATAGAAGTAAAAAATGTTTCATGATTACTTCAAGGAAACATACACAAGAAATATACACGATACGATAATTTCAAATAATATTATAAGTTATCTTTCGAAAATTTCTTTCGAATAGATAATTTCGAAATATTTCGAAAATATCTTTCAATTTTTGAACAATAAAAATACAAACGAATAAAAGTGAGTTTATATACCACATCTCTAAGTAAGTATCAATAAAATTGTATTAAATAAGTATTTTTTAATTTATTTCTTATAATTTAATTTATTATTATTTATAATGTTAATAAATTTGTCAAAATAAGAAAATTAAAAATGTATATAATATAAATTATAAAGTCAATTTTTTTTCAAGAATTATAAATATATAAAAATAATAATAATTTATTTATTTATTAACCTTTAATTCCTTATTGTTTTTATCATCAATAAATTAATTAAGAAAAGGAAAAAATAAAGTTAAAAATGTACGTAATATAAATAATAAAATCATAAAAATATGTTTTAAGAATAACAAATATATAAAAAGGCTATAACTTTCTGAACACATTAATTGAAGCAACTTTTGAACGATAAAATTACAGATAAATATATTACAAAAACAACAAGCATATAAAATATATAATTTTTAATTTATTTTAGTTTAATTTATTATTATTTTTCTTATTAATAAATTTGTCAAAGAAAGGAAAATAAATATAAAAATGCACAAGATATAAATAATAAAATCATAAAAATATTACAAGAATAATAAGTATATAAAAAGGTTGTATCTTTTGGATCACAATCATTTAAGCAGTTTCCAAATGATGAAAAATTACAAATAAATAAAATTGGGATAAAGTTGAAAGTTGGGTAAAATATTTATTAAATTGATTAATAAGTAATAATGAATTAATCAAGAGAAGACAAAAAAAAAGAAATAAATATAATTGATACAAATAATAACACAAAAATATATAATAAAGATAATAAACTTTGGAAAAACTTTTATTCTGCACTGTATTGCTAATTTTTACATTAAAGTTTGAACTAGCAGTATCAGCAAAATTAATTACATCTGTCAAAAAATAAATAAATAATTTTAATTTTTAAAATACTTATATTATATACATTTCGGAGCCACAATTTCAAATATTTATTTCAACAAAATTAAATCACTTAGATGGACGATTTTTCTCGTTCTTTTTTTAGAATCTATTTTTAATTTAAAATTTCAGCTGCCCATAGCTAATCATATTCGTATAAAATAGAATAATTCTATATAGGACGCACTTTCAAGATTCTTACAAATGCCGCCTTCGCTTTCGGCAATCGTTTGATTTATTTTATGAATTTTTTAATCCTTTTTTTATCGTTTGGAAATGTATTAATTTATTTATATTTTATTTTTGGCAATGTTCTGATTTGGTTAATCCTCTTTGACACACATTTATTGTTTGCAATACAATGTATGTGAGGGAAATAAATTTATTTTGAAACTTATTAATCTAAATTTATAAAAGATATAGTACACGAAAATTTATAAGACGCAGAAAATGAATTTTCAAACAAAGTTATATAAAATGTTTCTGAAAGCCCTTAATTTATTAAATTTGTCAAAATTATGTATTTATCTATATTAAACTTGCAAATGAATGCAATTACCTTCAAAAATATTCTTTTACTCTAACTACTGTGTAGTTCATTTTTAATTGCTTAGGAAGTTATGCTTCATAATCTGTAAATAATTATCTAATATTAATATTCGCTTCATACAATTACGAAGAAAATAACAATATATATTCATTGTAAAGCTGAGGTGTTGTCCTTGTCATCTAACCTTGCCTCAAAATAGCCATAGTGTTGTTTTAAAACGGGAATATTACTTAACAGGGCTAAAGCATGTGTTTAAGAATTCTAGCGTTATTTAGGACGATAAAAAAATGTGAAATTCATATAATGCTCCAGGCATTGGATGCCATTCTTAAAAACAATAGGAAATAAAACTTTTGATTGTTTTTTTAATTAAAAAATGAATATTATATAGTGAAATATAGAAATATGTCAAATTTCCAACATATATTATTCCTTAAAAATTGATAATTCACAAAACCACTAAAATGAATTTTTTTTCATACTTTCAAATTTTAGTCTTACACAGCATGACAAATATTATAGCATTAATTCTATAAAAATTTTCATAATATACTTGATAAAATTCCACTTTGATTGCATACTTAATACAAACAAATTAGGAATTCATAATAATAAAGTAATATAATTATATTAATAAATAATAATCAAAAGTATAATAAAAATAAACAAGATTTTTCTAGAGTCATAGATCAAAATAATGATTCAATGCAGTAAAGAAAAGGAAATATCTTACGTTAAATATGTTGCATTGACATCCGGGCAATAGACATATCCAATAGATTTTTGACTCAGTTCCCTCTGTCTTCTCCAAAAAATTTCTTTAATTTATCTGTCAAAAATGAAATAAAGAACTTATATATAATACTATATTTATATATTTTACTTCAGTACATAATGAAACAATGCATCGTATCTTATTTATACTTTTAATGCTGAAAGATGTGCATCATAGTTAAATGTCTAAAGAAAGTTTCTACGATATGTCCTTTTGAGATAATTTTACCTGTTTAAGCTATTCATTTTGGTAATTTGGGATTTATTCAAGCTTCGATAGTAAATTAATAAGCAAGTATCTATTGTGGCACTTGGCAGTTCTCTCTTATCATTGGAAAAAGTTGCTGAACAAAGGATAAATAGAATTTTAAAATATTTAATGAAATTTAAAAAAAAACCTCTAGAAATTTGTGGAATGTCCAACTCTCTTTGAATAAATACAGTTCGAATTTAAATTTGTATGTGTTTTTAAATATTAATACAGTTTACTATTTTTCGTGACATTTCCAATATGTTTAGATTTTAAAATATTTTTTTTATAAAAGTATTTTAGAAGTATTGAACAAAGGCACACCATTGCTTTCTAATCCTTTTTAACGATTCTCATTTGATTAAGTTTGGTGTGTAACTACTTATGTGCCAATATATATAACATAGAATGTTCAGACAAATCCTTTCAAAAACAAAGTATAGAAAATTTTGATTTAGACATTTGCAATTCAAAATATATACTATTTTCCTCAGTTATTTAAATAACATTTTTAGAGGCAAAACGAAATTAAATAAAAAGAGTAGAATTTTAAATGCAATAACTGATACATTTTCGAAACGTAGTTTTCAATAAAACTTAATATATTTCTACTGTGTTGATTGCGTAGTGTTTTTTTAAATACTCTTCAACTTTTAATATAATAATGCCTATTTTAATGAGCCATAAGGCTTGAAATAATCTTTATTCAACTACATATAGACGTATAATTTGTGCAAAATTTTCATATCAATGGAAATTATTTTGTTGGTATCAAATGATTAAAATATCTTTAAATCATTAAAAATTCAGGAAAATTCTAAAAAATTTAGAGCTGACAATATCTATAACAACTAACTCTCAATATAAATCTATAGATCTGACAATATTTGAATGTATATAATATAATTTAAATAATATACAATGTATATTTTTTAAAATCATGTTATTTGTGAGGATGTAATTGTATTTATTTTTGACAAGAGGATATATTTTCTATCAAAATTCATCAGTTTGTTATATGCATTTAATGCTAGAAATTTAAATGTGATTTTTTCAGTAAATAAATAAAGAGAATTCCGTGTAACTTTTTTCCCCCATTTCAGCATTACGTTAAGCCAAAAATTTATAAGGTCGTCAAGAGATACTTAAAAAATGTCAAAAGATAAATAATGAGTAGATTTTTTTATTTCCTTAAAAGATTTTATTCTTATGCACCTTAATATATATATTAATTTATAACACACTTATATAAAAAAAATATTTTTGCTCTGATATCTCTAATCTCATTTATGATGCACTTTTATAAAAAAACACCTAAAAACAAAATTTTTTCTTTTGCTATCGCCGTTAATGTTTTTTATTGTAAAGTAGTATTTAAAGAATAATAAATCAAACGATACGTTTTCAGTATGATAATTCTTTTTGGAATTTCAGCAGCTTTTATTAATATTGCAAAAATGATAAAGTGAAATATATACTTATTCAATATTTTTGAGTAAAATAAAAATATAATCAAATAATAATTAAAAAAATTCTTCTGCTGCTGAAATTAAACCTGTAATTCTTTTAACTGTGAAGCAAAAAAAGAATGCAACTACCAAATGCTTTCCATTTAAGTGCTTGAAGCTACAAGTTTAGATGGAAAAGAAGTCGAAGTTATATGTAGAAAATCCTTTTTTAATCTCCTAATTCTGATGGATTATAGCTATCTGTAAATTTTCAGTATGAAAGTTGTTCGCTTCGATGAGATAATAATTAATCTGTCTTTCTATTTTTAATTTAAAAGGAGTAATGGTGAAATCAAAATTGCAATCCCACTCCCCTAATTTTACCCTCCCTTTCCTAGAATTTTTTTCTAATTTACGACATAAGCCGAGATATTCTTATTTGATACAACAAATTACTCGTCAGTCAAAAACAAACCAAAATTACAAGCTAATAATCATGAAATAGAAAATTAAGTTACTGTTATTGTTATTATTTTGAGTTCAATGCCGGCTTGCTGGCACAGAGGTAGCGCGTCTGCCTCGTGTTCTGGAGGTCCCGGGTTCGAGTCCCGGTTCGGGCATGGTTGTTCCTTTGTGTGCTATCTGTGAGATGTGTGAATGTGCCCCCCTGTAAAAAGGGGCTGTGCAAGCGTATGTGTGTGTGTTTCATCCTCATATGAGCTAGAAGTCAGACTTCTGCCCTCGGGTGCTCAGGGGTTCATACCCTCAGAAGCTACTGCACCCCTCTTTCCGCTGTAAAAAGCGGACACGACATCATCATCATCATCATTTTGAGTTCAATGGCACACGGATCAGATTTGAACATATTAAGCCATTCATGAAGATAGACGTTTCTTAGCTGAATAAAACGAAATGTCCATGGTATTATTACACTATCTAGATTTTTTTCCCTTTGTATAAATTCTAATTAAGAAAATTAAATCCTTTTTTAATTTCAATTCGGAATTTTAATGCTTTTATGATGCATATTAATGTTAGTTCCGAGGTCTATATTTTCTTGAAGATCCATTAAGAAGCAATGAAGTGGCAACGAAACAAAAACTAAAAATAGGAGAAATCGTTCTGATTTGGAATGCAGAATTGAATCTAATTTGCTGAAGCAGCATTCTAAAAGAGCTTATCACATAAATCCTACCAATCGAATCGCCTTAGATAATCAAAACAAGTAATAAAAAAGGATAAAATAAAACTCTAATCTGTTTGTAAAATAATTATATATAATTTTTGTTGACACCAATTTATTGTTTATCGAAGGCGTATTATATACATCTGAATACATTTTTCCATTCAGTAGTTTTATTAGTAAATTTTGATAGAGATTTTTTGACACATGTGGGCAAAAATCATGAGATCATAGATGTCTTTGAAGGATATGTATAAGTTTTAAGGATTTTTATCCCTTCTTACCTGGTGTGGGAGTTAATGTCTGAAGTTTCCTTTTAGTTGTATTTGTCTAAAAAGATTCATAAAACATTTAATTGCAAACATAATAAGAATTAATAGATATGCATAAATGTTTTACCTTTAATCAATTACAAAAGTGAAAAACTCATGGTGTATTTGTAAAGGTAAACAGCATTCTTTTAAGTTAATAATTAAACCCTATTAGGTTGACCTTCAGCATTGATTAAGGACATTTCCATTGGGTCTGGCTCTGGCAAAAATCCTTGTCGACATCTAATCACACACACACACACACACACACACACACACACACACACACACACAC